>JARWLC010000015.1:89915547-90173047 GCA_033318265.1 Phyllotis vaccarum | reverse complement strand
TTTGGGCTTTCTCTGCCTTGGAGGACCTCCCATATCAAACAATTCTTAGTAACAAGTACAGGACTTGGCTGTGTGGCTAGCCCCATGGTAGGAGCACCATGAAGTGTGGATGCTGTGTTCATTTCCCAGCACAAATGAGGAGATACAGATACTTGTCCAAGGCTCTCCATCTGCATGGAATTTAGGGAGCCTGCCTCCCATTCCCTGTACTTTACCATGATGCCGTTGTCTTTTGAGGGGAGATAAATAGGCAGAGCACATGTCAGACAGCTGGGCTGTGAATTTCAAGAGCTCAAGAGTTCATGTGTTTTCTTGGGAGAAGGCTGAAGAATTGCTGAGGATCTTTTGGGCTTTTGGGGGGAACTAAATGTAACCATTCATAAACAGCGATGTCTCTTTCTAGTCTAATGTGAGACTTAGGGATTTGGGAAGACATCTGGAATGTATTTATGCCATGTGGATTTTGTCATTCAATATTAAATTCTTATAATGAAACACAGTAGACCATATTTGTGATTCTGACTATGCTGGGCATATGCTTGCAAACTGGACTTTAATATTTGGCTCTAAATAGTCAGGGTCACTCTCTCAAAGGGAAAGAACACATATCTGGAATCATTGTTATTGTTTGTAGACATGGCAGTGGAAGAAACTATATTTCAGAGCATTTCTCCCAAGATAATGTTGTAAAGAATGGAAGTGATTTGCCTGTGCTATGCTTATATCACAAAGAGAGAAAAGTTCTAGTGTACAATCCTGATCCTGGAGAAACACAGCCTTCCATTAGACACACAACCTTGGATAGGTCTTGCCTTATTGCTATTCATGTAATTGAGAACAGTTTCTCCAAGCTTAACTTGCTTATGTTGTTTGCATGTGTGTGGGGGTTGTGTGTTAGCATTATGTGTCACTGCACATGTGTGTGGGTGTAGAAGTTTGTGTGTTCATGTAGAGGCAAGAGGTTGATGTTGGGTGTCTTTCTTGATTGCTCTGCTTTCCTTGGATGGGGCACGGTCTTTCACTGAATCTGGAGATTACTAAATTGGGAGCTCTAGTTAGGTAGCTTGTCAGGGGCTCCCCCTTCTCTGCCTCAAGAGCAGTGAGATTGTAGGTAGCTGCCATATGTCATACCCACCATTTTAAAGTGTGAGTGTTGGGAAACAGAGTCTTAGTCTCGGATTCATGACAAAAGCTTTATTTAGAGGGCCATCTCTCCACTCCCCAAGCAAATTTCTTGACCTTGTTTGTTCTCTCTCTCTCTCTCTCTCTCTCTCTCTCTCTCTCTCTCTCTCTCTCTCTCTCTCTCTCTCTCTTTCTCTCTCTCTCTCTCTCTCCCTCCTTCTCTCTCTCTCTCCTTCTCTCTCTCCCTCCTTCCCTTTTGTCCTCCCATCCTTTCTTTTGTTCTTTCATACTTCTTCTTCTTATTGTTGAGGCAATGTTTCTTTGTGTAATCTGGCTGTCCTGGAACTCACTCTGTAGATCAGGCTGCCCTTGATTTCACAGAGATTCACCTGTGTCTGCCTCCTTGCGTACTGGGATTAGAGGCATGCTCCACCACCTCCTGGCTTGACCTTATTATTTAGGACAGGATCATCAGAAGGTGTCAGGTGGACAGCAGTGGAATGAAGTGTGAATCTGGGCTAGTGTGTTGGGATAAAATAAAAGTGCTAATGTAAGGAGAAGGTGTCATCACCAGCAGTCCTAAGTCCCATGCCAGGGTGCTGTTGTTTATCCTGAGAGGAATAGGAAACTGACAAAGAGTTACTTTTTCTTGTTATAAATGAAGTTTCTTATTGAAGGAAATAATAAACAAAGATAAATACTTCAGATCAGATAAACTACAGAGAATGCATGGTATAAATATGAAATGTCTTCAGCTAGCTCATGGGTTGAAGGTGTGGTACCCAGCTGGGGCTCTACTTTGTCAGATGGCAAATAGAAAGAAGTGGAGGCTAGTTGTAGGAAGGTGGTCCCTTGGACAGGTCCCTGAAAGATGTCTCTAGCCCCTCCTTGTTTCTCTGTTTCCTGGCTTCTCTGAACAACTTTTCTCTGTCACGCCTTGTCACTGTATTGCATTACTTTATCACTTCAGGTCCACAGCAACGGGACCTTTCTACCATGGGCTGAATGGGACCTCTGGCACCTGGAGCTAAAATTAATCTTAACTCTTTGAACATGATTTTTTGTTTGTTTTTTGATGTATTTGACACAGTGATAAAAGCAATTAACATAGAGAGCTACTGTGAGTCTCTGGGGAATATTTTCACTATATATCTTGGATAGATGGCTATTTTAATTAAAATGTATCAGATTGTATTCCTTCTTCTATACAGTTCTTTAGGATTCTACAGACACTTATGTAGCACAGTAAAGGCTTTCTGACATGAACATCTTTAATTGCCTCATAGTATCTAGTGGCTATACATATGTGAAACAAATTTTTTAGCATCATACATTTTGATGTCTTAATCTTATTCACATGGTGAAGCAATAAAAACTCCATAATACGCATTCTTGTAGTGAAATTACTTTTCACGTATGTATAGGATTATTTCATCAGAGTATTTTAAATCACACATTTATTTTTAGTGAGTGTAAGTGTTTGCATAGATGGACACATGTCATGGTGTGCTTGTGAAAATCAGTAGACAACTTGTGAGAGTCAGTTCTCTCTTTCCGCCATGTGAGTTTACGGATGGACTCAGGGAGTCAGGCTTGGGAGCAGGTGCCGTTACTGAATTGTCTCACTAGCTTTTGGTAGGATAAACTGTGAGACATGGGAAGTTATGACCTAAAAAATAGACTCATATTTTATAATTAATAAAATCGGCCTGGAATATGAGAGAGAGGAGAGAGATCACTGTCAATTCTCACTCAGCCAACTTCTCAGGCCGAACAGGGTAAAAGCTATCTATCTGCAAGAGTCCTCTACCTGGCTGGTCAGTTCTACAGAATGCCTCAATGTCTGCCTCTGCCTGCCTTAAATACCTTCCCTGGCCAGTTGTTTCACTTCTGGGTTCAACTCTGCACCTAGAGTTTAGATTTAAGCTGAGGCCTTGAACTCACAGAAATATAGAAAGATCTCTGTCTCCCGAGTGATGGGATTAAAGAAGTGAGTCGCCACTCTCTTTCCCTCAATGGCTTGACTGTGGATGATTCTATTCTCTGATATTCCAGGTTGATTTTATTAAATATAAAATACAAAAGCTCTGTGAATTAATTGCTTTGTTCAGAGTTTGATGTTACTAATGCTATTCTTGAACCTGAGCAGGAGGTGGCTGTAAGTTTTGGCAGATTAGAACATGACCCCAAAAGTGGCCAATATGTTGAAATTGGAGAGGCTGTATAGACATTGATAAGCTACTGAAAGTGGGAAGCCTTGTCTTGGAAGAGGGAACCGGCAGCATCCTCAAATCTGCAAGGCTGCCCTGTGGAAAGAGGGGTACCATGTTCTGTGTCATTCCGAAGCACAGAACTAAGGCAAATTAGTAGCCATTCCAGAGAGTCTGATTTACATGGCCTGAAGGACAATATGCTAAATGAAATAAGACAGAAGCAGAAAGACAAATGCAGCATGTCCTCACAGGCATGCAGAAGATAAAACACTGCTCGCATGATGTAGAGATTACAGTGGTGACTAGTGGAAGCTGGAAAGGGTAGAGAAGAGAGACAGTTTAGAAGGTTTTGGCTAAATGTTAAAATATTCAGGTTAGAGGATTACTATCTAGTAATGTATAGATCAGTAGTGTAACTGTAGATAATAGTTAATCCTCTTTAAAAAAAAAAACTATGAAAGAAAGCTCTGAATGTCCTCAACATAAAGAAATGATAAGTGTTTGATGTAGTATATCTGCTAGAAACTCTGTGTTCAAGGTATATTGTATATCTATTTGGAAGTTTCAAATTGCTACCCACAATTCCTTATTCTCCCCAGGCCAAGTGTGCACTGTTACCAGATTATCATGTATCAATTAAAAATAGAAGAGACAGGGCTGGTGATGTGGCTCTACCTAGAATTCCCTGGAATCCACCCTGAGTACATCAGGGTATGGGGGCACACCCTTGTAACCCCACTACTAAGGATGTAGAATCCAGAGGACTCAGAGTTCAAGGTCATCCTTTGTACATACAAATTCTCAAAACAAAATCAAGTTAAGCAAAACCAAGCTAAAATAAATTTAAAATTTATTTAGAAAAAGAGTCTGTTGTAGGGGGATTATGTTGTTCCATTGTAAATAATTGTCCCACCCACTGGTTTAATAAAAAGCACTGATTGGCCAAAGGAAGACAGAAAGTGTGGGTGGGGCTACCAGACTAAGAAGACTCTAGGAACAGGCAGAACAGGGCAGAATGCCAGAGAGAAGCCAGAACATGAAGAGGACAACTATGCTGCTCTGAGAAAAGGTACCGAGCCTCGTGGCTGAACAGGATGAGTCATGGGTTAGATTAAGGGTAAAGGGTTAGCAAGTGATATGCCTGGGCCTTAGGCCGATCAGCCTAAAACTATTGTAAGCATCTGTGTGTCTCTAAGGGTCTGTGGGTCTGCGGATCTAAACCTTGAGGCTAAGGCCCGAAAGTCCGGGCCAGAAACCTCCTACTGCAGTCTGTCTTCATTGGAAAAATATTTTCTTAATTTAGTGCTGAAATATGCAAATGGATTATGTGGTATCTTGGAAAAGTTTGAAGATTTGAGATCTTCATCTTTTCAAAGCAAAATACAACTTTGCAAGAGTACTGTGTTTCCCTTGGAAACACATGTCCTCCTTTGGCTAACTAATACTGGCAGGACTTAGATAGAAGCCTAGCTGTGACTTCACTGCAGACCTGCTGGACAGGGGTTAGAGTGGATGACTTTACGTAGACAACCACTCCTCATCATTCACAGATGGTGTTACTTTGAAGAATTCACCCTCAGTTAACAAACCTGTAATTCCTGCAAAGATACTCACCGTGCTTTGCTAGTCATTTTATTTGCAAGTGTACGTGGCTGAGGCTAAAGATGACAACATTGTGTCTTCTGTGCTCAGCCCTCCTGTTGTCAATGACCATTCTTCCTCTTTTATCCCCCCAGTGAATTTAGGGTTAAGTTCATTACAGTTCTCCTCCACTTTGCAGCCTTAGCAATCTTAGCACTTAGGATGCTCTTCCAGAGAAGCTGAGTTCAATTTCCAGTGCCCACATAACAGCACCCGCATAGACAACTGTCAATCCCAAGGATCTGACACCCTCTTCCTACCTCCAAGGGCACTGTATGGACATGATACACAGACATACATTCAGGCAAACCCTCATGCACATAAAATAAAAATAAGTAAAATCACCACAGAAATGGAAATGAACAGCTTGCTATCAGTATTCCTAAATGCAGGAACACTGTGTATTACAGAGGAAATGGTATCAGATAAACTTTGCTCATGTGCGCACTATGCGCTCTTGGCACGAAGTTTACTGCTAATGACTCAACAGTACATGAAAAAGGTGATCTAAACATAAACATTAAACACAGCCAAGATGAGGTTTTATAATGATCAATTACTAAATCTGCGATGAAGGCTTTTAGGAGCAGAGCCCTAGACTTTGGAGCAGCAGTAGTCCGTCAGTGGCTCAGTGCTCTAGCTCAACACTACTGATGATTTTGTGTCCTGAACTACTGTGGGCCATGAGAACTTACTGTGTCTGCTAGTGTGGTAAGTGTGTGATTTGTAAATAGCCCTCAGTCACAGATTCTCCAATTGCAAACTCACCTGTCTGGATAACAGTTCCAAAGACTTATGGGTTACTTTTGCCCCCAGAAAGGAACTCTCAACACCTTATTATCTACTGCAGCCTAGAAGCACTGGTTATGCAGCTTATTTATGTGGAGGACTTTTCAAGGAAAGACGTTGCTCTTGGTCCTGTCAGATCTTTCACAGAAGAGGCCAGTGCTGGTGACTTTAGGACTGTTGGAGTGGGGAATGTACTGCCAGCCTATATCTACCTTTACCTGGACAGGGATGGGGCTGCCACCTGGGCCCCTACCTTTATGCAGGATGACCATCCTGTTCTCTTTCCTCTCCATCAGAGTCTGGGCATGGATGATATTATTTGTCTGAGCTTATTATGTCCTGTGAGGGTGTTACTGGGAGAAGAGTCAGTCCTTGGAAGGGATGGAAACCTCTTTTAGCTGGATCCCTGGACCTACAACTCAAACTCTAAGAGTAATGACTGGTCACCAAGAGTTCTCATGGAGGTGCCAGGTACCCTGTTTTTAGAAGTTTGAATGACAACTTATAAATTATCTTCAAAGCTGAGATTTATTTTTTAATTCCACAATTCAATTTTTTATATTAACATTTGTTTTAACAATTCAGTTTTCTCTGTATATGGGTTTACTATAGGCATGGGACTGTGGTAGAGCACTTTCTTAGAGGTATCTGAGACTGGATTGTTTAGTTGGGGGCAGGAAGCAGCTGAGATGCCATTGGCCTCTCAGTGTCCTAAAGAGGTTTCTGTAAGGCAAAAATCATGTACCACTCAAATGTTGGTAATATTAATCTAGTTTTTACTCATTTCAACCCATCATATTCTCTAGATTCTTTCTCCCTCAGCCTTACTTCTAGGGCCAACAGCATAGTAAAGGCTTGGTACAAAACTAAAACATGAGACCGCTTGTTTGAAACTAAAACTTTCTTCTTTGTTTTCTGGGCTCTCTCAACTAGTCTAAGTATTTATGAATTATTTTACGTGGCTGCCTCCCTAGTCCATAAAAATACTGAGTATAGCAAGTATATTTGGTGAACTCTGAGTTCTTGGGTATCCCAACAGATTCATTTACTTTGCCTGCCTGGCTCTGTCCACACTGAGCTCTGATCCTGCTCACTCTAATGCCAACTCCTTGGTTTGAGTAAGATGCTGTCATAGCACACCTAGGTCCCTCATGTTTTTATTACTGTTCAGAGATGACAATACTTGCCCAGGGCCACATGGCTAAGAGTGAACTCAGGTTTAATTCTTGTTCCATAGCACAGCCTTCTTGATATTTTATAACCTTTAAGCAGCATGAAAGAGCCTTTTAATTTCAAATTTGAGGCCAGGCTAGGATGCTTCCCATCTCTAGACTGCTGTGATAATAGCCTGAATCCAGTGGGGCCTCCCGTGCATGCATGAGTAGTCAGAAGGTGGGGCAGAATGTCTGCAGAAAACCATTTCTGAAGCACTAGCAGTACTCAAGTGTGGCTTCACATATTGTTTCTGCACAGGGACCCATAATTTAAATTTATGTTCCACTGCGTTGGAGGAAAGACCTCATCTTTCCTTTACTCCCCCCCCCCCCATCACCATCTCTCTGCTTGCTGAGGTCCACATGTGCGTTGCATGGGACCTCCTGTATTACGTGATCTCCCTGCAAGACTCAATGCACTGCTGATATTCCCACATCAAAAACCAAGGGGTCTTAGATGCTTCAGCATGAAGCACAATAGGACAAGCTCCAACCATTGGCTCATCCGCAGGGCTTTCCTGCACCCAGAATAAGAACAGCAGAGCTGTAAGGACAGACAGAGCCTCACACAGCTCTGACCTCCAGAGAGTTGTGGAATGACTAGGGAAGACCTCCATCTGGAATCAGACTGCAGTCCCGCCCCTCAGTACCGTAGTGGCTTAATCTTCCCAAACTCTGCTCCCCACATGTCTATCCCTCACACCAAAACCTTTGATGGCTTCCCATTCCTTTCAGAAGAACATCAGAATCACTTCTCCCCCATTTCCACCCTTCCACAATTCAAATCCTTTTCTAATCTCTTTCTTTCATCTTGCTATTTTTCTTCCAGAACATTCCTTTCTGACTAAAGAGAGCTACTTGGCCTTCAAAGAAGAGTCTCTCCTTCCCCGTTCCTCATGATATACATGGGTTTTCTCATTGTTTTACAACCCTGTCCCCGCTTTTCTCCTGTGACAACTGTACCTCAGTTTTCATAGTTACAAAGTGGGTTTTGATGGTGATTAAGCCACATACATTCATCTTCCACAAAAACTTCTTCAGATCCAGCTGTGAACAAGCCTACTAACCCTGTTGTCCCGGCTGTGAATACTGTGATGTGACTTATAATCACGGGAGACATTTCCATCCAGGGTCAGGGCTTAAAGAGTCATTGTGTAGCTTCCTTCATGGTTGTGGTTACCTTCCAAGATGTTTTCATTCATGGATTCAAATACATTTTAATCAACTAAAGAGGTCCAGCTCATGTACTAGTCTCAAGCATAGTTAGGTCATGTTGTCTTTTTTTTTTTTTTTTTTTTTTAGGTAAGAGGGCAATGACAACTAGGAGGGCTTATTGTAGGGAATAATACTAGTCCAGCAGGCAAGATGCTCAACCAGTACCCACTTTACCTTTCTGCTGACAACTTTTGTAATAATCGGTGGATATTCCGAACAGTAGCCACCGCCAAATTTCCATAAACTGCCTGTACCAGTTTGGTCTTAGACTTCTATTCTCTTTGAGATGCTTATATTTATGGCAACCTGTGTTTTATTGGACATTTTGGCATTTTTTTCTATCTGAACTGAACAGTCATATTAAGATTTATTCTGAAGGAACCTAAATTTCTCCTGGGATGAAGTTTCAAGGCAGTTTCCCCCTTTAAGTGTAACATTAAAGTGTTCTGTTTTTTTTTAAATTAAGGCAATATAAAGTGCCATTTACTCCTTCAAGGGGATATTGCTTCAGCCTTTCTTATGGGGAAGAAGTGGCATTTTGCTCATTTCCCTCCCATTGCAAAGGAGAACTCACACTAATCACCACATTCTGCAGACCAAAGGAGAGCATCTCACTGACATACATTATGCAGCTATTTGGAGCTAATGTTATATTTTTATTAGGTTTAATTCTCTTCTAAGTTAATAGAGCAGAAATCAAAGCCCTGTGGATCACAGACACCTGGAGGCATTAGGAGGAGACTGTGGCTTGCAAATGGACACTAATCAGTTTTCAGAGCAATCAAAGGATGTGGAGACTGGGTTTCCTCAAGAGGAGATGGCCAAATGAGTTGGCACACATGATGCTTTGGCAAGCAGAAGTCAGCAAGGACTACTTGTTCAGGGAGTAGGAAGGAGCAGATGGTGGAGATGAATGGTGCTTGGCAAAATCATTCCTACCAAACCCCAACTGCCCAGAGCTGGGGGAGAAAAAGTCCCTGATTAGCAGCAGTTACGGACAATTTCTAGCCTGGATGCTCTTCTGCCACTATCCTGGGCATCTGTGTCAATGAGAGCAAAGACCCCACACCCTTCCACTTCTCTCTGAGGTGACTTGGTTCTGAAGAGATAGCTACAGACTGATTTTTATCCTCTCTCACTCAGAGTCTTGTGTTTGCCATATCCTTTGGGGTACAGTTGTCATGTTTGTGCAGATTAGGAAAGAAACAGGCAGCTGTGCAGGAATTGAGGCTGTGTTTTACATTCAGAACACCAGGGTCACAAACAGTGGGCTTTCAAGGGTCATAGTGACCCAGGCTTGAGTCTTTGTTTGGCTTCTTACGGACTTTTGTGAAATTCTTGTGCTGTTTACCCATCTGAAAATTTTTCCTTATGTGCCAAATGGAGGGTAGCCATTCTGTGGGATGTTTGTGAGGATAAAGGAGAGGTGATGAAGTGACATGCTTGACCAGTTTCACAAACAGCAATTAAAAAGAAATAGATGATGAGATATGAAGCAGGAACCCACTTGGTCAAGATCATCTGATAAACCTATTGGATGAAGGGAAACAGCTTCTCATTACTTAAAAATATCTTGTAAACTTAATGATTTGGTTTGATTTATTCTGCCTCAAATATGCTTAGGTTCCACATATTCTAAAAGTCAGTTATATTCCAAAACTAAATTCTGTTATTTTTGCTAATCTCTCAAGCCACCTACCCTTCTGTCCGCTATGTTTGTTGAAGAGTTAGGCTGTATATGCTATAGACATGTTGTTACCGCACACGCCTTCCACAGCATGACTTCCCTTTCTTCAAAGTTCATGAAAGACTTCAGCAAGATCTAAATAATAACCAGTGTCCCCAAACCAAGGGAGTGACACATAGCCTTGGGAACTCAGCAGCTTTGTACGCCATTGGCTGTCACTTTCATGGGGGGACCTCTATAAAACTATACGAGGCTCGGCTCAGCCCTCAGAGCTGTGATGGTTGTGAGGATAGCCTGCACTCAAGGGATTTTTGAGGCTCCCTTGCTAATAGTTAAGGTGCATCCAGATTTGAGACCCACATCCTTCAGTGACATGGCATTGTCACATGGATTCTCTTCTTGGCAGGCACTTCAGAATTGTTTTCAGGATCTCACCCAAGTTGTGCTCAGAATACTGTCTTGTACAGAAAAAGATGAAGATCTGTAATGAAGTTGGTTTACAGCTGCCATTGTCATCATGATGTGTTTAATTAGGATGCTCATTAGGTGTGTGACCACATTGGGGGCGTTAGAAGGAAGAGAAAACAAAGTAAGATTGGAGGGAGGGAAGAGAACCTGATGCTTTATGGTTCAGTCAACACCTCACTTGCTAAGTGTTTATCTTCTAGTCCCTTCCCAATGGTGGAGGCAGGAGTCTAGCGGTAGCTATGGTTTATTTACACACCCCCCTTACTATTACATGGAAACCCTGCTACCAGTGGTCTGTGTAGAGTGAATGTTGGCGTCTTGTTGAAGAATTGAAGAAGCACACCCGATTAATTAGCATAGCATTGAGGGGTTTCATTCAGAAGCAAAGTAAATATACAGTCAGGGCAAATAGCAAGAGAGCTTAAAGCTGAGAAATTTACTCACCGCCTCTCATTACTGCCAGGGTTGTTTTCCTGTGGCTCCAGGAAGAAGAGATAGTTGCTATGGGCAGAGCATGGGTGATTTCTGTTTTGATTGATAGATTTGGTTTATGTAAGCCATTGAACATGTTTTTCCAATGATGCATCTGATTTTAATCTTGCGTAATTATGCATATGTAATTACATGCCCATTATGCATGGGCATAAGATAATAAATAGGTTTTTTTCCCCTCCATAAATGTTTATTTTGAGGATAAATGTCTCTTTCTACACAAGCAGCCTAGTCTAGTGTAGGCTGGATTGGACCACTGCCCTTAGTTCCAAGATGTGTTTGTCCACAAAAGAAGTTTTACTAAGTGTTGCTAGGGGGCTGTAGGTTGGCATGACTAGATTGCTTTGGAGAAGGGAGAAATGTAGCTCAAAGCATGTGGATTCTCAGGTGGCTAAGACATTGCTGGGAGGGTGATGTGCATATGGCTCAAACAAAGCTGGGTCTGGGTTGCTAGTCATCCCTACATTTACCTGCCTCATTCATAAATGCTCCACGTACACCCCCATCTTCTTCTTCTCCTTTTTTTTTTTTTACAAAGAGATGCAAATTAAAAATTAATTCACCAATGATATCAGCTAGAAAATGAAAAAAATCTGAACTCCAGAGCCAGCCTGCACCCTGGCGGCTTTTTGGATTAAATACCAAGTGAGTAAACTTTGCCTGTCCCACTGGAATGAGATATTAAGCTGAAATGGGTCTCAGAGGGAAAGTGATAGACAAGAAGCAATGGAGGATGAAGTGAAGGTGGGAGCTTTGAAGGAAAATGGAGAACTCTGAAGAACTGCCCTTCCTTCCTTTACTTGGTTCTTTCGTCCTTAAGCCATCCCAGGCAGTTGAAACTGGCATCCAGAAACCTGATTAACCAAGATACAGGTCTCCGTTCCCGACACAGTAGCAACAGCATCAACACAAAGTGTGCTCATCAGAAGCCTTGTATTTACCACAGAGAAGAGCCTTCTAAGCAGGCCTTGAATGAGGCTCACTCACTTCACAGTGATGGTCTCAATATTCAGTAAGGGACTGATGGATTACTCAAAACAAAATGGTGATACTGGGAATAATATGTGCTGCGAAAGTAGGGCTGAGTCAAGGCAAAAAGGGAATTTATTTCTCCCTTGTCCTGCCATCTTCCATGCACCGTGGTCGAGCTGCCGGGAAGTGAGATTTCACGCTCAATCATTCAAACTAGACTGGCCCTTTTGGTTCACATATTTTATTGTCCTTGTCATGGCTCCGATTTCGTGTTTCCATTTCAATTGTTTATTTTGCATATTTCTTCCCTGTTGCCTAAAACCACATACAAAAGAACCAACTGGTATTTGTGGAATTTTTGCTAAAATCTGGGTCCTGTGCTTAGAAACTTCAGTTATCTAGGGACATAGAAACTGCAGGAGGTAAAAACACAAATCAAAGGGAAGAGAAATACTTGAGCCTAGAGGGGGTGCGTGGAGAAGGTGCCTGAATGAACCGCAGAAGGAGTGGACTCGGAAAGAAAGCAGGGGGGAAATGTGTGATGACAAGGGGGTAGACAGAAGCCAGAGCATCAAAGACAGAGGTAGCAACAGGAGGAAAACAATGGCCGAAGCAGCCGACAGAGGCAAGGACCTGGTTAAGGTCAAGAAAGGAGAAAGATGAAGGTGAGATTGAGTCTCTGCAGAGGAACTGAGGGATCCGGAGACTGAAATTGCCAAGACGAGGCGACAGAATCATCGTTTGCTCCATTGTCTTGTGGGAACTGGCAGCGAGATGTATGTCCATGCATCCCGTTGCGTCCCATGACATAAAGATGTGAAGACACAGTTCCATGGACCATCAGGTTACATATTCATTTATATAATTGTTGCTTCCGGTTGATGTAAGGCTTTGGGTCTCACGAGGCAGATGTGTAGTGTGAACCTTAGAATGAGGTTTATGGTTTATGGACTGCTGGCACTTTTCTGTCTGATGAGTATGTGCTGCAACAGACACCATGGCTGGGAACATTTGCATATGTGTACATGCTAAATCAGGACATGAAGCTGAGTGGCAAGTGCTCCTGGATTTCTCACATAGCAAGAAAACAGAATTTGAAGATATTTCCTATATGATAGCCAATTGAACATATGAAAGTGCTGTTTCTGTAGGTCAAACACGTCACAAGTATTTTTTGTGCATGTGCATTTGTATGTATTTGTTCGTCTGTGTGTCTTTGTGTGCATGTGCGGGGGCTGAGGGTCAGAAGGCAGCCATGAGTGTTGTTCATCAGGAGCTACCCAGCTTGCTTTTTGAAACGATTGTCCCACTGGTCTGAAACTCACTACCTACTAGTCTAGGCTGACAGATTGGCCCAAGGATGTTACCTTCTTAGGGCTGGGTTACAAGCATGGCCACCAAATTAGTTTTTCCTTGTGAGTTATAGAGTTGGACTCAGGATATCATGCTTGTTTATCAAGCACTCTGATGAATGAGCTATCTCCCCTGTCCAGAAAAATTTCATTAAGAAATCTAGACATGGAGGTTTTATTAAATCTTAATACAAGGGGAGGTGTTTAGTCTTACCACAACTTGATATGCTATACTTTGTTGATACCCATGGAAGTCTGTCCCTTTCAGAAACAGAGGAGGAGTGGATTGAAGGGGCAGGGTGAGGGGCAGAAGGGAAGTGGGGGGGCAGTGGAGTAGAGGAGGGACAGAAAATGCAGTTGGGATGTAAAATAAATAAATAATGTCACTGTTAGACTGTATTTTCCTTGGACACCATCCCCAGAGCATGAGACCTGCCTGTTTCAGCTAGAGCATGTAATCTCCACTCTCTGGAGGTTTCCCATTATATATGCATTTGTGTGTGGTGCCCACTTCCTCCTGTAGATATAGACTGTGGATACTGGCTCAATGTATTACCCAGAAATATGCTGGGGTCATATTGATAATGTATTTTTGAGAAATGGTCATATTTTCTTTTAAGGACAGAAGTATCTGAGGAGTATTGAGTTGTATATGTAAATTGTAAGCATGAATCATTCCAAACGAGATATACATATGTCTCATTCTTTATGGAGATTGCAGCCTAAAACAAAGTCCAAAAATCTGGCAGAGCACTGACCTTGTAGATTATGGGTTTTTAAAACTATGCATATATATTCTAATAATGTCTAATCTATACATTAGGTACAGTATGAGGTTAACAGCATTAATAGTCAACAATGGAGAACAATTAAGTTGTAATAAAAGTTTGCACTTTGGGTTCCGTATTAAGTAAAACAGGGTTACTTGAAGGTATACACTGTGTAGTTAAGAACACTTAATTCAGTCACTGGAAAGGCTACTGAATAACTAGTCTGTGGGTAGTATATATGGAATGGATACTCTGCACAAAGGACTGACCCATGTGGCAGGAAGGGGAGTGTAGAATACTGTGAGGTTTTACATACTATACTGAATGGCCTAAAATTTAAGACTCGGGAATTATTTGTGTATGGAATTTTCAGTTTAATCTTCTCAGGCCATGGATGCCTGCTGAAGGGGCTGATCTACAATCAAAGTGGAGAACTTGAGACTGTGGATGAAAGGTATATGACATAATAAAAGCAAGCCAAGGCAAGCCAGCCCAGAATGTGCTTGCCATTTGCCCTCAGGACATCATGGATGAAACTATGTTCAGCATGGCTGAAACCATCTTCCTTGACATGTTTACCCTCTCACACAAGTCTCTCCTCTGAGTCCCTGGGGTTCTTGTTTGCATTCATTGTTTATGTTTATTTAAATAGGTGTCAATTTGTCCAGAGAAGAGATATCCACCGTAGCAATGGGGCCAAGGGGAAATTATCAAGCCTCAATAACTCATTTGTGGTTTTCCTTTGCAGTCTACACACTTTTTCTCTTAGTGTGTCAATATCCAGAGAGGCAGGAGGAGAGTTAAATGTTGGTCCCATTCTCAAGGAGGAATGGAGGTTCAAATGGACCAAATGACTTACACACTAAGATAGAGCAGGGGAAAATCAAGGCTGAGTCATACAGAAAGGTAATCGTTATAGATTATTAATTTGTGAATAATTTTAGTTAATTAAGAGAAGAAAATCTAATTCTAATATGGGTAAAAACAAGCCTCGTTAGAACCATTTTAAGAAACAGAAAGTCTTATTTTTTTTTTACTGATGGGCTTATTGGTACAAATCTAGCATTAATAGGAGGAACTTTAGTCACAGAGCTTAACAGCTCCCTGGACTGTGGGTGCCCAACAGTAACTAAAATGGTAGTTAGGGTCACCCTGAGAGACATCTGACTTTCCCTATGAATCACTAATTGATTGCCATACTTTTTTTTTTTTCCCTCCAGGGCAGGCCTTTGTACTTCAGGACTTAGAGAAGGAGAATTTGGTGTGTACACTGATATCAGTTGGATCTGGAGTCACCTCAGGAACACTTGTGAGGGGTGATCTTGGTTAATAATGGAGATTGGAAGACACACCCCTGAAGTGGGCCCCCCATTCTCTAGACTGGATCCAGGATGGTACACAAAGGAGGAAGCTGGCTGGGCATGAGCAGTCGAGACTCTCTCCTTCCCCACTGCAGATGCATCAGGAGCTGCTGCTTCAAGCTCTAGCTGTCCTGACTTCCCGGCCATGATTGTCAGACAGCATTAACTCCTCCTTCCTTAAGCTACCTTTGTCCGGATGCTTGTTGGTATTACATCACTGTTGTTGTTCCAGTAGGAGCTATGACAGGAGATGTGCAAGGTTATTTGGAACCTGGGGTCAGGCCTGGATTCTGTGTCAAGGGCGAACACGCATGCATACTTAGTAAACCACAAAGTACAGGGAAGTATTCTTTCTCTGTACAGGTGGGGAAGGCAGGCAGAGAGAGAACTTCCTCTTGCTGTGTAAGAAGGCAGGATAAGGACAATCATAAGCCCTCAGTAACGGCCCCATTCTTATATGATGAAGAACTTTCTAATGATCTGTGGTGTTTCACAGAAGGGGAGATTTCTATTAGGTATCAGCATTTTATTGCTGCTGGTATTAAAGCTGAAAGTGAAGCCTGTGTCTTGGAGGGAGTTTAAAAGTCCATTTGGATAGCATTCCCAATGGACGGCAGGAGCACTGTGTATTCCAGGACCTAGTATATACATTTCTTCAAGAAACGAGAGTTTTACATTATATCTCCAGATTACATTGGGATCATGTAATGTTACAGTTCTTTTGTGGGTAGTAGAATGGGTTGGATAGGATTTGTTAATGGAAATGGACTTGGATTCTTCAGGCCTCTGTTAGTAAAGGGCTGCTTTAGGAACCAAGGGCTAGCTTCTCTCAGGAGAGTGGAAGATGTGAGGGTGACAAGGAGAACGCTCAGGAGACAGATGCTCAAAGCTCCCACTTTAATATCCTTTGTGCTGCTATGACAGAATCCTGGAGACTGGGCCGTTTACAAGTAACAAACATTAATTTTTGGAGACTGGGGAGTCACTGATCAAAGAGCCCGTATCTAATAAGGGCCTTGATGCTTTTTTGTCTTATTTGAAAAAAAAAAACCCAGCAGAACATGAGCACATACATACAATGGAACTTACCACAAGGAAGCCCTGTGCAGAGAGCATCAATGCACAGGGAATTCACATGCCCTAGTTCTTCCCATTAGGCTCTGCCTCCCAACACCGTTGGCACAGGATTTCAGTTTCAAATACCTACTTTTGAGGAACACACTGAAAACATAGCATCCCCTAAAGTCCACACCCAGAATCATGCTCTTTATTATAGAGGGCACAAAGAAACAGCAGCGATCCTGGAAGCTGACATAATTTTTGGTAAACAAGTTAATGCCAAACCAGGTTAATGTCAAGGTATAGTTCAGAGCGAAATGGAATAGAAACTGCTTCAAAAAGTCTTGTAGAATTAAATTAATGTAGGAAGGGGAAAAAAAAACCCACAACACTTAAAAAAAAAACTGCCCTAATTTAAGGGGATATGCTGTTTGGAGGATGTTAGCTATTAGCAAACAAATAGTGTTTTAATGACTGCTCTGAGTTTTTCCATCTGGTAGCAATGTGTTTCAGGGTGTCAGGATCAGCTCTGGCTTTGCATTATTGGTAAACTGAGAAGTTCAAAACTGCATCAGTTTGATCTGATCTGTATTTAGTCGGGAGGAGTCACTTTCTTCTCCTGAGTTAGAGGCGGAAGACAGAAGAATGGGTGAGAATGTGATCTCTTTACATCTCTGCGTTGGCTAACAGCCTTTACCTTGCTGTCCTTTCTCCAATAGGATTGGATCATCCATCTGCTACAGGTGAAATATGAGACTGGGTCATAAGCTGTCTTACCACATAAACTCCATACGGACAGAAGATCTCCATTTAAAATGCATTTTAGGGACCGGGGAGAAGGCTCAGTGGTCAGGGACGCTGAGTGTTCTAGAGTATCAGGGTTCCATTCCTTGCACCCACATAGCAGCTCACAACTATTTTAATACCAGGGGACCCAATGTCCTCTTTCGGCTCTTGAGGTACTAGATATGCATTTGGTGCACAGACATACGGGGAAAACATTTATACACATAAAACAAATAGATTAAAAAATTATTTTAATTGGAGATAATACTGAAGGATTATTCAAGAGCAGAGGTCCTCATTGCTAAACAAAAAATAAGAAATTTTTTCTTGGATTCTATGTGGCAGAGTAGAAAATGTGTAGATGTTTTTGAGACAGACATAACATGAGGGAAAACACCTACTCTGTGGCCTGGAGAGATGGCTCAGTGGGTAATGTGTCTGCCGTGCAAACGCTATGACCTGAGTTCAATTTCTAGCACCCACTCATGTTTAAAATCCGGAAATTGTGCACAGTGAGCATGGTGGCAGGCTCTTATAATCCCAAAGCTGAAGAGGCTGAGGTGAATCATTGGGGGCTTAGTGGCCAGCCAGTCTGGCCTACTTCAGCCAATGAGAGAACCCTTTCTCAATAAACACACAAATAAAAGGTGGATGTCTTTTGGGGGCCAATATCTATATTGTCCTCTGGCTTCCATATGCATATGATCATGCATATATATGAATGCAAACACACACACACACACACACACACACACACACACACACACACACACACACACACACACAACCTAAAGGTCCTTAGGCAAGTTTCTCAGCTTTTCTTGTGTAAAAACATGGGTAATGGGGCCACAGTATGTACACAGGGCTGACAATTTAGCAGGCACTTAACCATAGTAAAGCTTCCTCTGGCAGAAACTTGTAACTTTGAAGAATTTGTTTTATGAACTAGTGGGGAGCTCAGCTGCAGGGTGATTGATTATTTAATACCTATCAGGACCACAGCAGAATCCCTTCCTGAGAAGCTGATCTCTGCACTGCCCTTCATCATACCTCAGTGTTTCAAGGGTGCTGGCAGACTCTTTGTGCTTAAAGGACAACACCAGCAACATTTCAAACTGCAAAGCAAAAGCCCAGGAGACTCCAACCACATACAGAGAACATCAGACAACGGGGTAGAACTGGGAGCAAAAGAGGCGGCCCTCCCCAGGGAAGGGAACAACAATTAGTTCAGTTCCAATTGTTCAGGTCAGGCTTGAAAGCATGCATACAAGTAACATTATAAAGACACTACAGGTTACATTTAGGAATATGCATGCACATACATACCTATGTATATGTATACATGTATATGTGTATATATATATATATATATATACATATATGCATTACAATAACAATGAAGAAAGAGGCCATGAGTTTGAAGGAGAGTGTGTGTGGTGGGGAGCAGTTGGGAGGACTTGGGGGGAGAAGAGGGAAAGAAAAAATGGAATTGAAACACAACTTCAAAATAAAAAAATAATTATCAAAAAATCACTTAAAAGAGGTTTCCAGATTCAATGTACACATGGGGGAGGGAAATCAAAGGCTTTTGATGAGAGATTTTTTCCAAGACCTGGCACATTTAGGTTGAAGTGTCTATGAGAGATCAATGTGTCTATCCAATGTGGCTTGTCGTATCTCTGAGGCTAGGGCTGCCTGGTAACGCTCAGATAGCAGGCTATGCCATCTTTCCAATAGCCAGGGTTTGGAAGCATAAGCCAAAGACTTAAAGGGCCATGCAGTGGATAAGAGCTGGCCATGCAGTGTGATCGAGGCTCTCCCGGGACCGTTCTCTGATCCTGTCGAAGCACATGCCACAGCTAGCAGCACCAATCATTTCAGAAGCTGAAGCACCCTGGGCGTGAAATCTTAGAGTTGGATTTCGAGTGAATTAAAGAAAGTACAGGAATGTGACATTTCTGGCAGACCTCTGCTTATTAATTAAGATCCAGGCCTGCTCCGTTTGTATGGCATTCAGGAATCATGGGGAATTAATTCATGGTTGCGGAATGCCATCACCTGGTATGTTGCAGAGGCTCATAAAAAGCACCTCTATACGTAATCCCATTCCAAAAAAAAAAAAAAAAAACCCTCTAGGAATGTCCTACAAGCTGTGCTTCTCAGACACAGGGGAGTTTATTTTTGCAAAAGGCAGACAGCCAGGAAGAAGGACTTAAGTCCCTCCGGAAGAGATATATTAAAACACCCCCTCCATCACTGCATGCCAATACCATTATTATGTAATTGCTTTAGCTGTAAACTCATAAAACGTTTGTAGATCCAAAGGTTGTTTTGGAAATGTGCCTGCTTGATATGAGCTAAAAGTCTGGAACCCAGTGATCGAACAGGGAACAGCATAGCTGGTGATTTCCATAAAAGTGCTTAGAATGCTATCTCTGTGAATGTGGACTGTGAGGGCTCTCCTGGGTCAGCCAGCCTCTCCCACACTCCCCATTCTTTACCCTGGTCCACTGCACTGAAACTGAGGGTTGTTATCTCAAAGACCAGGGTGATAGCCTGGACTCTGTAGACTGGGCCACATGTACCCCTTCTCCCCATAACTTCTGCAAGAGCTTCAGCAACTCATGTCTCACCTGGACACATCTAGCTCACTAACATGATTTTTCTCTCTATTTTCATTGTGTTACTTCCTTGTTTACAAACGTTTAATGGTTAGGTCTCTCTTACATTCCATATTACAATCAGTCAATTTTGCATTTCAGATCTGTAGTACACATTTTATTTTATCTCTTTAAATGTCCCTGGAAGGGAGGTAGCAGTTTCTGTGGACACTCTGCTCAGTGGACACTCTGCTCAGTGGGGTCCCTGACCAGTAGATAGGAACTGACATTTCCAGTCTTTATTCACTGACATTTTTTATTTTACTGCCCCCTTTCCATCTAAAAGTTGAAATTGGATTCTATAACTCAATTTTCTTGAACAAAAGGATCTCAGTTGGGTTTCCAGAGAGGGCACTTTGTGAAGTGGCCACCGAGAATTGGCACATTTCTATTAAGTCTTGGGAAACCTCCTGCAACTTCAGGACACTTGTTCTCAGCTCACTAGTTTCTCAACATGCATTCTTTTTCTTCTTTCCAAAAAAAAAACTTTCTTGGTCCCAAGGATCCATTCATGGAGTGCCAGAGGACACACCAACCAGATAAGATGGGAAGAGGACCTACATACAGAAAACCAGCTCTAATCGCTGGTGATAGCTGGCATTATGAAGCTGTCATGCCAGACAGCCTGAGACAGGCCCTCACACATACTCTCTAAGACAATCCTCAGGGTGCCCTCAGAAGATGGATAAATTTACTACTCTCCTCTAAGGAGTTAAAGCTCTGACATCTGAATGGGTCCAAACTCATACATCAGGCTAAAGACTGATTTGACATCAGACATCTACAAAGTTGGAGCCAAATGCCCTGCTTCACTCACTATGGCATATAGCTTTCCACATTTCCAAAGTTGCTTGACCAAGCAATACATCAAATTGTCCTATGTCCAATAGTCATGAAGTCAGTTGCCTTGGAACTTGCTTTGGGAAAGACATTCACCACCCGAATGCTCATCCTTTGACTTTCTTGTGGTAAAGGCCTGACTCAGCCTCTGAAGTCTAGTTCAAAGGCTATGCCATAGGAATTTCTCTCTGACTGAGGCAGACTGTGGTGCAAGGTATTTCTTGACGCACTCCTGTTGTCGGCACTGCTGCTGACATTAACACTGCTTCCCGGCACAGATGGGCCCTCCGGGAAGATAGATTGAACAAGATGAAGTTCCCTCTATACCTCTTGGACCTTTGACTCCTAAGCCTGGCTTGTCAAATCTGGATTACTGCATTGAGACCCATTCTATATCCCACAAACTTGGCTAAGCCCGGTTCACACAGAAGCAGGTCAGACGGGTAGCTATTGTCTCCCTGGCAGCTCAGTAGTTAACATTCTCCCCTCCCCATTCCTGGAAGGGGCTGCTTCTATCTCCTAGTTTCTGTAGCAAGACACAGTTTGGTCGTCTTGGGTCTTTCTCATCAGGACCCTTTTTATAGACGGTCCTGACTGGTTGCTTCCAGGGCAATGTTCATGTTTCATTACAAAGCCCACGTGACTGAGCCTCAGCTGAGTAAGGCGACTTGGGGATTTTTGTTAGCAACTCTTGTCTATTTGTTTTCGTCTTCATGGGGTGTGTGTTGGGGGGGGGGGCTTGGTGTGTGTGTGCTTCTTGGGCTCTGGGGTGGGGCCTGGCAAGTTTCGCTTCTAGAGATGCCGCCAGCCTCTGTGGGAGCCCGTGATGGGAAACCACGTCATGCCATACTGCGCGTTTTTAGACCGCACCCATCCCCAGGGCCCACTCAGGCGCCATGCAAGCGCTGGTGATCCAGCTCTCTAGCTGCCTGAAATGAGGTCATGGGTGGGGTACTGGAGACCCCCTCCAGATAGGGTGGGGGCTTCCTCTACTGTCCAGGGGTGGGCTGGAAGAACTGGGAAAGAGGCAGAGAGGTAATAGGTTTGCCTGTCGGACCTCTTGTTCTGCGATAGTGGTCTGCAGGCTGCTGTGGGTAGCACAGAGGGAGAAAGTGGGGAAGAGATGGAATAGAGTCTATGGCCTGGCATCGCGGCTACTTACCCCATTAGCAGTTGTGGGTAGAGGGAGGTAGCTAGCAAATGATGTTCCTTTACCATTTTGCCAAGAGCTAATAGTATCACCTCTTTGCTTTTACTCAGCAATGCCTTTACTCTGACCTTAATCAACAAGAGCTCAAGGCAAAGGAAGCCAGAGAAATCCTCATTATGTAACTAAACTTTGACACAGAAGGAAAAGAATAAAGGTAGAGGCTTTCTTAGCTGGAGACCGTGACTGCCTTGATGGCCTGTATTTCTACACTGCTGGGTCTTGCAAATTGAGGTTACCTCCATGTCCCAGCCACCTAAGCTCAACCAAATCCAGTTCTTTAACCTCTGCCGGAGAGCCCATACGTATGTGTGCGCATGGAGCAATGAGTGCTGCAGTCCGCTGAAACTTTTAGCCTGCAGGATCCATTTCTGATTTCAGGGACTATCTGAGGGTGGGGAGTGGGGGTGGGGCGTTGCACCTGGAATTCTGCCTCGGAAAAAAACAGGAACTAGCTGACAACAGTGTTTCTCCAGGAAATAGAAAGATGGCACAGGGTGTTCACAGCCTTCCACCCCCAAATGCTTCTCAGAAAACCAATGTATAGAACAAAACAAAACAAAACACCACAAGCGGAGAGCTATCCAAAGGCACAACTGACAGTTACCCTATGCAGATAACAACACTCTCGCCGACTTTAACTTAAGCTAAAAATGTCATGTCATGTTCAACTGTTTTGTTTATTTTTCCCCTCCAGGGAGATAAAGTTAATATTAGTAATATAGTCCCAGGTTCTTAAAAGAAACAGTCAAATAGTTTCCCTAACTGTAGAAAACATATTCCATAAAACAGTCACCGTAACCACGACTGAAAGACATGTTAGAATGTTACCATAATCTGTGAGAAGATTTTCTGAGTTCTAAGACTCTCAGCTCTGAGAGGCGAGTTTCATACCAACAGATACATTAGCCCATCACCCACTGGACAGTCTATGCTCAAAGTCTGGGGGTTTCAGAAAAGCCCTCCCACCTTTTCTAAGAAAAACAGCATTTCCATACAAAGACGCTTACCACATGAAGCAGAAGTGAACGTAGGAGAGACACCGCTGCGGAGGCTTTCCAAACTCTGATATATCATTTGTTGACACTGTATCTCCACATCCCCCCACCCCATCTCCTTACAAGTAGCTGTCTGTGGTTCTTCCTGAAAATATGTTGATAAACTCTCAAGCAAAGAGGAAAACAGAAAGACTGGAGTGAAAGCCATAGCTTACCTTTCTTGGGCATTGCTGGGTTCAGACGTCTCCCCCAAACATGAGACTTCTTTTCTTTGGTTCTCTCATGAATTTAGAAACCATTAAAAAGTATTCAGAGCAGAAATGTGTTCACCACTAAATCTGCCCCACAGCAATGCAGAGCGGTGTGCTGGTGAGAAGTAGAGGATGTGTGAGGCTCGGAGCTCATGCTGTGGATGAAGCTCTGTAACCCTCCTTTCTCAGTTTAAACAGCCTCCCACCCTTTCTCCCAGGCACTTGCCAACTTCTATAATTTAAAGCAACTGCGATCCTTCCCATAATGCTCACATTTCAAAGAGTTTACTATACACACTCGTTAGTCATGAGGAGGAGTGGGCAAGGTTCTTCTGCAAACGCCAGATGGAGGCAGACGCAAAGCGAGGGTCTCAGGTGTCCTCAGAATTTTTTCCATCCCTCTGAAGCTATTGCTGTTTGCACCATGTGGATTCCTATCACTTTAGCCTTTAAAATGGTGTCTAGAGACCCCCTAGCACCATTTCCCTGAAGCAACAAAAGCTTTCTGGAAAGTTTACCCAGCAAACTTAGGAAAGGGGCTAAACCAGTGGAATCCTGTCCATACATCACTTTTGATAACAGAATTGCTTCTCTGAGGCTTGTCCTTAATTGCTGCACCCAATGTTTTTAGGAAACAAGGAAATACTTAAAACAATGTTATTTGCATTGTCCTCTTTAAGCATTATTCCACACGTGTGTCATAAATCTAGGAAGGACACATATTTTGCAAATTATGTTTATGTAATTGAATAAATCTTCTGATATTTTAACTTGTAGTCAGAATAAATCTGGCATTTCCATCAGTGAATGTGTTGTACATTTGAATATCCATTTCTTCCCACTGTCAACAAACACACACTCTTGTGAATTAAAATTATGGCCAACTTTTAAAGCATTGTTTAAGTGTTGTTTTAAAAATATTTTATGGTATACACAAAAATAGGTACTGCTTAGAGCTTGATAAGTAATCTGTGATCAGTAAATACTGAACAGATTAATGCTTATGCTCATATCAGCCTACAGTTTGTGCCAATTTTGATTTGCGTGCACAATCCCCTTCAAAATGATCAATAGGTCATAATTTCTGTAAAAATCAAAATAGGTCAATATATGGCTTTGGCAAACAATGAATAACTGTGCAATAAAATCCCCACAATGGATAAAAGGCATCAGTTAAACAAATAAACTATTCAAGAACGATCAGAAAAATCGACAGGGGCACGTTCCGTTAAATATGCTCACTGCACAGAATTATGCAAAAGAGTTCTGGGATAGAACATCATTATTTCAATGGCTGTCAAGCCCTTCCTTGTCTTTTAGAGTTCATTCAAGTAACTATTACACAACAGGTAGCATCTGAAATATTTTGTAGCCTATAAATAATAAGTACAAACAGAAGTGACCTAAGCCTACAAGGAAATGAACAGGCTTTTTAAGTTTCCTTTTTTCCCATTTTCCATTTATTTACAAAGTTTTTTTTCCATGTATTTCCCTGCTTGTCTGCCCTTCCCTCTTCCCAGTCCTTGGTCAGCGTTCTCCCTCTTCTTCCCCCCATCCATTCCCCAAGGAGGGTAGGGAGTCCCAAGGTGGGTCAGTTCAGTCTGGCATATCCATTTGACATAGGTCCAAGTCCTTAATCCTAGTATTAAGGCTGGGTTAGGTGTTCCTCTGTAGGGAATGGGCTCCAAGATGCCAGTTCATGCACAGGAGCATAGTCTGATCCTACTCCATGAGATTCCACAAACTGCCCATGCCAATCAGCAGTCGTATACCTTTGGATGGTTTCCCAGTGGCTGTTTTTGATTCAGTGAGCTCCCCAGAGCTCCAGCCAGCCATCTCTGTGGGACTCCTCCTCATAATCCCTATGGATGGCTTTGTTCATATAGGCTCTCTCCTCTCTTTCTCTCTCTCTAGCTGGACAGGGAGCTTGACCTGTTGCTTAGCTATGGATTTATGCTTCTGCCTCTATTCATTGCTGGGTGGATGTAGGTTCTATAATGACACTTAGGGTGGTTATTCATTTGATTATAGGGGAAGTCCTGTTTAGGCATCACCTCTACTATTGGTTGGAGTCCTAGCCAGTGACATCCTGTGAGTTTTTGGATGTTTCCCTAGCATCCGGCCTCTTTCTAGCCACACAATGGTTTCTTCTATCAAGATATACATCTTTTTTTTTTTCTCCCTCTTTGTTGCTCCTCTCACTAAAACCATCTCTTTCTCTCATGATTTGTTTCCACCTCTCCTTGGTTGCAACCCATTGTGACCCCAATTTGCTAAGGAGATCTTCTCTGTTTTCTCTTCCTAGGGGGATGCCTGGTTGTCTCTCCTAAGTTCCTTCTGATCCCAAGCTAATCAGGGCTTGTAGTTTGAAGTTCAGTACTCCTTGCTTTTTGTTTAAAATTCACTTATGAGTGAGTACATCCCATGCCTATCTTCCAGGGTTTGTGATACTTAGCTTAAAAGGACATTCTCCAAATCTATCCATTTGCCTACAAATTTTAGGATGTCATTTTTGTCTGCTGAGTAGTATTCCATTGTGTAAATGTATCACAATTTGTTAATCGATTCTTTAGTTGAGGGGCATTAAGGTTGTTTCCAAGTCCTTGATAATATTAATAATGCTGCTATGAACATAGTTGAGCTAACAATGCCTTTGGAGTAAGAATATGCATCCTTTGGTATATGTCCAATAGTGGTATTGCTGAAATTACTAAGTCCTCTAATATTTACCCAGAAGCTAGCATGGCCAGCCTGACCAATGCCAGAACTGGTGATAGACATGGATACTGCTCTATCAAACTCTTATCAGTGTGATTAGATGGAAATAGATGAACGTGAGGGGCTGGATCCAGGCCTGTAAAGACAACAATGCATGCCTGAAGTGGCTAAAACTCAGGTGATCTTGATAATAACAGTAACTTGGAAGGTAATGTTATAGCTCTAGAGGAAATGGATGGGAGAAGATACTTACCATGTCACCCAGCCATTGTTTGCTGCAGTTTGGTGAGGTGTTTTGAAAATGGGACTATGCCAGGAAAGAAACTGTAAAGTTATAAACCTCAAATGAAAGATGGAAAGAAGATAGCATGAATAGATGCCATTTTATAGTCTGAAGGAGCCTACCAATGTCCTGATGGGCTAAAACGCTGTTACCAAACTGTGTTGCCTGAAATTCTGTAAGACTGTACTTAGAATATCTTTCAAGGGTGAAAACAAATTCTACTGGCAAGATGTAGGCTTATGTGAAGATACATTCCCCAATACTCATCTCCCTGGACAAGAGAAAACCTGAAATTGGGGGCTATCAGGAGGAAGGAATGATAACAGCAGAGAGCAAGGAGCTTAAGAATTTCCCAGTGGGCAAATCCAAGACTCTCTTTTGCTCATGAAGGGGCAGGGCCCAAACTAGATGCCTGGATAGACTAGGTATCAGCAATTGCTACCTCTGATTTCCCCCTTTGGTGAACAAGAATTTTTATGGTGTTTACCCTATTGCTGCTGTACCTTTTGTGTGGTGTATGTGTGTGCGCATGTGTGTGTGTCTGCCCAATTGTATGTGTGAGAGACAGAGACAGATAGACAAATACACACACACACACACACACACACACACACACATACAGAGAGAGAGAGAGAGAGAGAGAGAGAGAGAGAGAGAGAGAGAGAGAGAGAGGTAGGGAGGATTTGCCAATTTTGTTTATAGTCTTCCGTTTAATTGTCAAGATTGCTAGATTAAGACATGGCTCAAACATACTGTATGGAGAGAATTTGACATGTAGGAAGTAAGGCTTTTGATCTAAATGTAGTTTTCAGACAGAATTTTAGAAATACTAATATATACAACTTGATGGGGCTAGAGGAATATATATAGCATAACCATCATCACAATCTACATAACAATAGTAGTAAATAAGCATCTTTTAAAAAGCTTTCTTTTAACTAATCTATCATTTATTATATATCAATCTATTGTGTCTATTTATTTGTTTATTAATTTATTATGTCTAACATCTATCTGTCTATCTTTAATTTTATTAATTCATTTGATTCTCTCAACAGTCCTGCAAGGCAAATGCTAATATAATCCTTCTATGGTTGGACAATTTGAAGCTTAGAGAGGCTAAGTGACTACCTCATGGTCACAGAGCTAGGGATGTGAACCTAGAGTGTCTGGTGTGGCCAATCCATCCAAATTCTTGTATACTGCTCAAAAATTTTCTCTAGGCAGGAGAAGAGAACCTTCCAAGGCCATTTATCCCCTTAGCCTGATTGCTGGGCAGATATTTGTGATAAGTTCTGATTTCTTCTGAAAACATTCCTAAAACACTACAAGTTGTTTAGCTCAAAAAGCACGCCTGCCCCTTGCTGTATGTTATTATAACATTCAGACAATTTTTATGTATTAAACTTTGAGCTGTTATGATTAACTTTTATTCTCTTCAGCTTGCATGCTGCAGCCAGCCAAATTTCAAATTATATCTTGAAACCCAATGGCTTTACCTGGATTTCCTAATAAATCTCTGCTGAGTTCTGTCAATTACACATTACCTTAGGGAAGAGGCTGGGAGGAGGTAAAGATCTTGACAGGAAGCACCATCATACCTTGGGAAGATGTTAAGTTTGGAAATCAGAGATGAACTACACGATTTGTGTTTAGAGTGGTAGAAAAAGACCAGTCCCTGTCTAGGTGAAGATGTATAGTTTCCCCAGTGTCAGACTATACACAGATGCTGACATAATGCTCTCTGTTCTTGGGCACTGGAGGACACTAAGGGGCCAAAGTCATTTCTGGAGTTTGCAGACTCACATTCTGTGGATTTTGATCTTGGCAAGTGCTGTGGTTTAAGTCTGGAATGACCAGGAAAGACTCATTTGCCATATTTGTCTTCAAGATAGTACTATATGGGGTGGGTGGGACATTTATGAGGTGAGGCCTGGTGGGGGGGGGGTTAGAGCTTTGATACCATGTTCACCCAGATCCCCCACCAGGGAACTGTGGGATCCAGATCCTCTTCTCTCAGTTCACTGCTTGGTTATGAAGTGAAACTTCTGCTGCATCATATGTACCTCCTATCTTGTCAAGGACCTCTGCCAAATTTTGCCAATGAAGCATAGAGGGAAACTTCCAAAACTCTGAATCAAAACAACCTATTGTTTTTATAAGTTTATTAACTTAGGTATTTTGTTGCAGTAATGGAAACCTGACTGTGTGGGAGGAGTAATCTGAAGGTACCTTTTCACTGTCTTGGTGACTAAGGATAACAGATTATCTTATGTAGAATTAAAACTATAGAGCAAGAATATAAAAAAAGTGATTTTTAGGGTGTAAGGCCATATATTTTGAAGAAAGCTTGAGGATATTCTAGTTAATCCCTTCACTTTACTCATGGTCGTCACAGCGTCTTGACAGGTATCCATTCTATTTCTATTTAACTTTTCTCAGGGAAAAGGGATCCCAGTGTCACAAAGCATCAGGACATTTCTCTGAGCAGAATTAAATATGCCTGCCCTCTTTCCAACATATAAACATTTTTCAAATACACAAAAGCAACTCTTCGCCTTCTCTCCCCATCAGTTACATCTTTAAGCATGCTTTCATTTAGACTGCCAATTTGGTTGGCTGCCCTTTGGTAAGTCAATTTCCAAATAATGGCCAAATGCCTCTTGTGGAGTATGGTAAAGTGATCAAAGAATCAACATTTGAATTACAGTTCAATTCTGCTCTCAGCTTTGGGAAGGTATCCTCTCACCCCTGGCCTCCAAGTATGTGGTCAAATTCATCACTATGAGGCATTCTTATGCAGTCAATTATTCACTGCTTAGAATGGACCCTCTGTGTGGTGTGGTTCTTTTATGGTGTCTATTGGCTCTCACTTTCTAGAAATAGTGCAATTCTTGGGTTTAATATTTCATTCTAAACTATCTTCCCTTAAATCCACTCTTCCAGAGTGGCATTGATATGTCATTAATAGCACAGTCCTTCCAAGTGCTAAGGAAGTTTTAAACATACACTATTGGATCCATTTCCTCTTTTAAAAAACACTTCATCATCAAACATTGAATGCCCTTTCCTTTAAGTATCTCTAAAGCCAGTGCCCATGGGAGACTTGAATTATTATAGTATTTATTGCCCCAGTGTTTCCCTGAGGTATGATCTGTGAAGCTAAACCTTGAAATGTTCTATAATAATGTAAATATGTTACAAACAAGTATGAAGATCTTCAAGGGCAGTACATCAATTAACTATTCCCAAAATTAACTTCTTCAAGAACCCTACCACTGAAAATGCTAGCCATGGATTATTTGCTCATCTTGTCCATCACAGCTTGGGCAGTTCTTCTGAAATTTGCTGAGGCTGACTTATGTCCAGTAGTTTTCTGGCTGGTACCGAATTTACAGTGTTTTTGGTTACGGCAACTGGCTCTGCCCCTGTCTCCTCCATCAGACAATTACATATTCCCTCAGGCAGTTATAAATGTCTAAGAGGATTTGAAGGTAGAAATAAACAAATGTCTCTTTGAGGCTGTGTATGTAAGTTGCTGATGACTTATTCAGGTCAGTCTCATTCCCAGAATCAGTGTTAAAAGCCTACCAAAGACATGGCTCATGAGTCTGTCTTTTGTTGCTATAACACAATGAATAAGTTTGGACACTCTCTAAACATAGTCATCTGGTTTGTGCTTCTGGTGGCTAGAGGACTCGTTTAGCACAATATTGGTATCCTGTCCTTGCCACAGCATGATAGAAAATCAAAAGTGAATAGGCAGATAAAAAAGGAATCAGTTAGGAGGAGCAGGCTCACTTTCTAATAACTCGTTCTGGTGAGACTTAACTGGGATCTCATGGAACTACCTACCTCTCCCTAGATGGTGATATACTCAATCAGATAGTAAGCCATCTTCCACTTGGCTTCACCTCTTAAAGATTCTAGCACTTGCAGCTTCTCACACGAGGGTCAAGATTCCAGCACTTACTTCTTTGGGGACCACATTCAGACCACAGGACATAGACGCAGGAGAGATATGTTCAGCATACCAGTAGGTAAAACTCTTTACGTTTTGTTTTTTGTTTTTTAATAAGCACGTGTTTGATAGAATGCATGCTTTGTGAAGCTCTTCATGATACAAAGACCATGATAAAAAACCATTCAAGGAAAAGGGAGGGCAGGCCCATCCCTCTTCTCACAGCTCATTTCCAGCCCATTAAAAAGAAACTGTGCTAAATATTTTTTCTTTGCATTATTCTCTGATCCTTGACCAGTCATCTTCAAACAGAGAAGAATTCTGAGTGGATCACAATGGAGGATCCATATGAATAGATTCTCTTTCTCCATCAGCACACCAAAGAACTGTGTATCTTTTGGGGGATGAGGTGTCTTCTTACCATTCATTCCAGATGAGGTGGACTTTTAACTTTCTTATTGTACAAGAAAGCCATATCTACAGGCGATAACCCCACCGTTCTTTTATTCCATTTCAGGTCATTGGTATTCCTAGCTTATCAAGAAACTGGACTTTGTGTTCTTACACATTTTGGAATGGGCAACACGGATAGACAATGCTTTCTCCTAAGTCAAAGTTTGACACCATCTTCAAAGATGGTATTAATGGGCACCATCTCAGCTATTAATAAAAGCTTGGCTTTATTTCATGCTTGGATACTAACTCTTGCTTGCATAGCTCTCTTGGCAGAATAAGCAATTGCTTACAAGGACACTCAATTCTTTCAAGCTGTGGTCATTTATCTGACTCAAGAGGGTACTTACACTTTTTGCTTCATGTCATAGCTCTCCTTATGTGCTTTTTTTTTTTTTGGCATGAAAGCAAATGTTTTTCAAGGACTAGGATCATGTTTTAAACTTTCTTGTAACTTTCTGCTATCCATGATACCTCACATATTATCTGGGGTTTATTTATTATGTGGACCAAAACAAAGAGACTGTTTGGAAGGTTATGCTGCAAAAATGTAGTGAAATTTAGGAGACAAATTTTAGGTATGAGTTTTTATACATTCTCAAACAATTGCTAAGTGCTACCAGCAATAATGCCTGGGGCAAGATGCTAGTTGTTATGAATACTGACGAGGCAGGAAATAGATGATGAGAAAATGGAACAACCGCCTTCTGATGGCAGCCTTTTGCCAGAATGAAAGGGAAATGGGAAGAAAGTCAAGAAAACAATTTTTTTTCTTGGATTTCCTTTTAGGGATGGACAGGATCTTTGGCTCAACTCTTATTTTGCTTTCATGAACAAAATTACGCCTGGTTATGAAGTGTGAATCTTCTAGTTCATGAAGGACCAAGACATAAGGTTATACAAACCTGTAAGAGGATAAATGTTCTAATTTGTTTTTGAATAAGCCAAAACTTGACATAATATATTTTCATTGATAGCAATGGCTCTTTAAGTTTACGTCATATCTTGTGGTATAAATCAAAACACCAGAAAGTATTTGGAAGAAAAACTAACAGTTCCAAAACATGAGGTATGTGGTGGTGTACAATTTTGCATGTCATCCAATGTACAATAATGGAAGCATGAGCGTGGGGAAGCGTTCTTGGGTAACTTCTGGAGACTTGTCAATATAAATTCGTCTACAAATGCTGATGAAAAATGTAGCTTTCTGGAAAGTTTTGTGAGGCTGTGGAGATGATAAACACCACATACAGCTATGGGAAGGACATGGATTGTGTGTCTATGAGTCTATACAAGAGGTGGTAGAAATTTAAGAGCTCCTTGGCTCAACAGTGGCTGCTCCTAAGAAGGGATTAAGCAGTTTTATGTACACCTTGGTTTTTCTTTAGAAGAGTGTTTATTCACTCTTCTAACTTGTAAAATATAATGCAATTTGCTATTAATATTGACTGAATCATATTTTCTCTCAAACTCTGAGGTTGAAGCCTTAATTCTCAATGGGATAGCCTATATATATATATATATATATATATATATATATATATATATATATATATATATATATATATATAGCATATATATGTATATATAGCATATATGTGTATATATAGCATATATATGTGTATATATATATATAATCTTAATGAGATATCCAGGTTTAGATGAGGATATGAGGATGGACTCTCTTGTAGGATTAGTGCCCTCTTAAGAAGTAGTACTTCAGATCCAAATCATAGCATTACTCCAAACAATTGAAAGAATTTGTCTGTAAGAAGTTAAAGATATTAATAACAGCCTAGTTAATGATTTAAAAATGGACATAAATATGTCCATCTACAACACACTATATTACATCTACCTATGTTATATTTATTCATCTAGAACAGGGTCAACAGCCCAGATTTTCAGTAATGAGTGAATGAATAAATAAATTGTGTCAAATCTCTACAAGTAATACTGTTCAGAAAAAATTCAGGTAATTGCCACTTGTTAACACAGATAAACAAATACACTAAGAAGTCAGATACAACAGAGAATGTGCTGGGATGACTCAGTGACAGGAAATTCTAGGAAAGGAAAGACTCATCAATCAGACATAATGGGTTGACTGGACTTGGGGGGTAGGAGAGAGGCTGGAAGCTGGGAACTGCCAGGGGAAGTGTGGAGTCATCGGAACATTTTACATCTTGATGGCTGTTAGGGTCACAGTTGTAGTCTTGTTAACAACTCTAAACTGTACATAATGACAGGTTTCTTTTCTGTTAGAAAACTTTTGAAATAAAGTTGAATTCGAGTGAATAAGTTCTCAAAATAATTTCTGTAATTATCTGGGAATTTGGACTCTCTCAGCTTACGTATTCTCTTCAAATACAATGAATGCAGCAATATTTGGCAAGTATCAAGACTTCATTGAGTTTGAAACATATTTCACACAAATATGTTTCTGATAAATGTTAAAAGTCTTGAAATGGACTGCAATTTGGTAGTTGTTTTAAATTATTACTTATAAAATGATCTTATTTTATATACTTATTTTAATTTATTTACTCCAGAAACAGCATTTTAAATGAAAAATTAGGGGTTTTGTTGACTGTAATCACTTTGTTCCCAGGACAATTTTCTGGGCACACCATTACCTTCTCTTCTTCAAGGCTTCCATTGTCCTAAATTTAAATGCCACATAACGATCCAGCGTGGAAGCTGCAGAGTACCAACTTCAGCGAGGATTGGTCATCAAATTACCCCCAGGCAAAACTGCCAGTGTAATTCAGAGAGTGGAGACTGGCATCTGGTGGCCAGCTGTTCAGACTTCTTTAAAAAAATAAGACTGAAAAGGTTTCCAGATGAAACAAAGTATGTAGGTGGCATCACTGAAATTGATGATTTGTCTTGCCAGGCTTCAAGAACTGGGTCCCCAAGAGTTTTCCATTTGAGCTGTTAAAATGTCCTAGAGAAAGTAGATCCCCAGAGACACAGATCTGGCTTAGTGTTTAATCCCTGTGGCTTGGATGGAGTCACACCATTACCAAACTCAACAGGCCTCCAGGCATTAGGTGGGACCCTGCAAAAAGTTGGCAGCATGGAGTTCCTCCAGGCCACCTCTTCTTGGCCCACTCAGAGACAACCTGCTATCCTGGCTTTTGCTCAGTGACTGACAGCAGAACCCAGAGCTTTGAGAGAGTTTCTACATAATGGTTTACAGGTATCTGGTGCCTCCTTCCCTGAGGTCATCCTTAGAACTGCCTGTCACAAAGCAGCAGCAAGCCCTCCCTTAAATAATTACTTAACAAATTAATGAATCATTCTGTTAGCCTCCTGCACTTCAGCAAAACTTAGTGACAGGATTGCTTTGCAAATGATCTACCAAGACTGCCATCTCAGAAATACTTAGACATGACATTTGACAGGAGGAGAGGAGAGAGTGTGTTTGCTTTTAATCAGAAGTTGGGGTTCAAAACTGAATGTATGTGTGTGTGTGTGTGTGTGTGTGTGTGTGTGTGTGTATGTGTGTGTGTGTGCATTTTCTGCTTAATCACTTGGGCAACTCACAGACTCTATGAGCCCCAGCTTCACCACACTCAGATAAATGCTTCCCCTAACAAGACTAAGCAATTTGGAGAATTAAATGAGACAAGAAGTGTAATATGAATAAACTACATCAACCCAATTTGGTACTTCTTATGTACATGTTTCAAAAGCTGACTGTGTACAAACCAACGATTCTAGACATTGTAAATTGTGCTTCATGGACCCCTTGGTGTGATGCATAGGAATTACAGCTGGTGTGATGGCTAATTTTGACTGTTAATGTGATAGCATTTAGAATCACTACAAAAACAAGCCTTTGAGCACATCTGTGAAATATTTTCTTGATTAGGTTATTTAAGGTGTCACAATCTGCCTCAAATGTAGACAACATCATTCTCTGGACTGGAGTCTTGGACTACATAAAAGGAGAAAGTGGGAACCAGTATCCATCCTTTCTTGCTGACTACAGATGTAAAGTAATGAGCCAGCTCATGGTCCTGCCACCTCCACTTCCCCGCTTTGATGGACAGCGCCCTCCACATATGAACCAAAGTAAACCCTTCCTTCCTTCCTTCCTTAAATTGCCCTTTTAATGTATTATGTCACAGCGATGAGTAAATTATCTTATACAATGACTTTGTGGAGCCCCTAATGTGTCCAGCCTTAATCATAGAGGCCTGTGAAGGTAACTTCTGAAAGTAAATGATCTATGATATGATCTCATCATACAAGACCTCAAAAGAAGAGTGCTTCCTCCAAATGCTGGCAGTATACAATAAAGACTGACTACAGTTGAAGGTGTAGTTTGTTAAAGATGCATTGTGAGTTTGAGAATGGGTGCAGCATCCTGAGAAGGAATGTGGGCAGCCTCCAGGAGCAAAGAGCAAGCCTTCTCACCACTGCTGAAGAAAGAAAGATCCCATTTCCACAATGTCAATGAGAAGAAGCTCAGCAGACATACATATTGGTGACCTAGGAACACCTCTTCTATCAGGCCTTCAAACAAGAACCCCACTCTGGTTTCAGCCTTATTAGACTGAGTATAAAATCCAGCAGACTCCCAGCCCCTCCTGCCTCCAGTTCCAACTTGCAGAGCTGTGAGCTCATGACTTGGTTTGGTTTGTGTGTTTATGATAATTTATTTCACAGATTTAGGACATGAATGCAGAGGAGGTTCCTGCTGGGATGACAACTCCAACTTAGCAGTTGTAGGTAGACTCTATGGCCTTGATTTTCCAATAAAACCCCAGATAATGCCAGTATTGCTGACCGGGTGATTACATTTTCTGTAGAAAGACCAAACACATGCATTGCGAGGAATAGGTTGCTCTAATATAAGCCCCATGTTAAAGTCCAAGGGTGGGAATCTTGGGAGGTGATGGAACCTTTAAGAGGTGGAATCCATGATGTATGTGTGGGTGGAGAGTGTCCAAGTCATGAACTAACAGCTCTGTAGGTCAGAATTGAAGGCAGGATGGAGTATGGAATGGGAGCCTGCTGGGTTCTATACTGAGTCTACCAAGAATGAAACCAGGATGGGCTCTTGCTTGAAGGCCTGTAGAAAGTGTTTCAAGCTCACCGATGTGGCTTTCTCCTAAGCTTCTTTTCATTGAGATCTTTGGAGGCATATCCTCAGCAGAAACTGTGGGTCCTTGTTTGTTTGGGTTTTTTTCCTATCTCTCTTTCTTTCTGGGTCATAAGATGAGTTGTTTTACTTTGTCCTTCTAATCTTCTCCCCACAGCATCCTTTCTTGCCACAGTTCCAAAAGAATGGAGCCATTGCATCCTGGAATGGAACCTCCAAGGGCATGAGCCAAAAGAAACATTATTTTTTGTGTGACAAATTAGTCATCTCAAGTATTTTGTTATTGTGCTGAAAGCCAATTAATACATCAAGTTCTCTCCCTCCACCAATGATATTCCATTTAGGAAATAAGGGAACTCTTTAGCCAGGCTTGCGCTGAGAGCTGTTTTTCCTAGGAATTTTTTTGTGTGCAGTTTTATTATTTTAACAAGAGATAATTGTCTTTACATAGCATACTGGGAAGGAATAGAGAAAGCAATGACTTTAATGCCTTTCATCAGGGCAAGAGACTCGACTTCCACATTGATAGGTCTACGAAGACTTTACATATAGGAAGTGGTAGTCTCTATACATCAGTGTAGTTAGGCTATGGTACCTATCTAGATGCTGGGAAGGTATTTTATAGATAGAATCATCAACATTTATGTGAGAGAAGTAAACCAGTTCACCTTGTGAGCATCCTTCACTCTATTAGCTGAAGGCCTTGAGTGGAGAAACAGATCTCTCCAATAAAAAAAAGAAATTTTTAAGGTGTTACTATAGGTGTCTTACTCTAGCTTCTAGCCCATAGGCTTGACAAAATTTGAACTCATTTTCCCAAAATTATATGAGTTAGTTCTTATAGTAAGTGTTTGACTGTCTCTTTGTCCTCACCTCCCTCCATTTATTTGGTTCTGTTTTTCTGATGAACTCTGAATGGTGCATAGCAGTTAAAAGAAGTGTAGGCAGAGTGTCCTGAAATGACTAAGACCAGAACTATCTTGGCTTTGAGAATATTTGCATATGTATAATGAGATAACTTGGGATGAAATGCACACCTAGTGGTGTGGGATGTCTTTCTGTATGTTGTGAATATCATTTATTAATAAAGGAACTGTTTTGACCTATGGCAAGGCATTTTAGAAATAGGCAGGAAATCTGAGCATAGATAAAGGAAAAGGAGCATGAGTCAGAAGAGATGCCATCTAGCCACCCAAGAAGGAAGACATAAAAAAATAGGTAAGCCATGGGCCATGTGGCAAGATAGATTAATGGAAATGGGTTGAATTAAAATGCAAGAGCTAGCTAGCAATATGCCTGAGCCATAGGCCAAGCAGCATGTAATTAACATAAGTGTCTGTATGTTACTGTGGTTCTTCAGGTCTATGGGTCTGGACCGGGGTCCAGACAAGCCAGAAGAAACTTCATATTACAATATAGACATTAAATTTTGTTATGTGTCATCTACCTTTTTGTGTTTTGTATATATTCTTTTTTATTTAAAAAAAAATTTTCATGTGCATTTGTGTTTTGCCATGGGGTTCCGGTCTCCTTAAACTCAAATTGCAGACAGTTGTGACCTGCCATGTGGGTGCTGGAAATTGAACTCAAGTTTCTGGAAGAGCAGTCAGTGCTCTTAACCACTGAGCCATCTCTCCAGCATCTGTGTATCATCTATCTTGTGTAGATGTACTATGAAAGCAATTTTATATAACACATTCTGTGTGTGTTCATAGGAGTGCTTCTGCTACATGCAGAGGCCTGAAGAGGAGGATGTCATGTGTCCTGCCTCAATATTCTCCACTTTATTTTCTCAAAACAGGGTCCCTTACTGAAATCCAAAGCTCACTGTTTGGCTAGACTGGCTGGTCAGCAGGGTCTAGATGTACTGTTGTCTCCAGCTGCTCCAGTTCACAGCATAGGGGTTGAAATTATGCATAGGGCCCATCTTGGTTTTTTACACAGGCACCTGGGAATCAAACTCAGGTTTCATGCTTGCACAGCAAGCCATCTTACCCACAGGGCCATCTCTCCATCTCCTATTCCACAGTTTTACTTCCAATATAACTGTGGTCTATCACACGAGGGCAGGTATGGAATTTTCCACTTGCAACATTATGACTGTTTCAAAAGGTTTCCAGCTTTTGGGCATCTTGGTTTTTGTGTATTTGGGCTAGGGAATGCTTGTCTTGTGTCAGTAAAGTACTCATTATTGTTTTAGTTGGTGTGCCCTGGGTCACAGGAAAATGAATCAAGGGGAACAAGACAGCAAGATTTCCTTTCAGAGTCTAGTCCTTCATTTCTCTGTATCACCATTTCTGCTGGCAACACTCTTAATTCTTCCGTGTGGGTGTATGAATGCGTGTGTTTGAATAAAGGTGTATGTGGAGTCCAGCTGATACTAGGTGTCCTTCTTGATCATTCTCCACCTTATTGACTTGGACAAGGGCTATCATTGGACCTGGAGTGAATGGTAGGTCAGATAGCAGCCAGCAAGCTCTGAGGATGCATCTGACTCTTTCCACACCATGCTGTAGTTCTAAGTGAACTCCTCCATGCCTAGCTCTTCCTTGGGGTCTGGATGCCTTGACTCAGACCATTCTTCCACAGTCAGCGCTTTACCCCTGAACCATCTGCTGAGCCCTGATGCACTTTCTTCTTCATACTTTGAGGATTTATTAACTTTTGATGTGTATGAACATTTGCCTGCATGGACATATAAGTACCATGTGTATCCCTGATGCCTGAGGAGTTCAACAGAAGGGTGTCAGATTATTTGGAACTAGAGTTACAGATAGCTGTTAGCTACCATGTGAGTTTTGGGAACCGAACCCAAGAACCGCGAGTGCTTGTAACTGCTGAGCCATGCCTCAAGTCCCTCACATTTGAAGAGTAGATAGTGGTTGAGTATCTTCAGGTTTCAGTCATTACAGGTGGCAGAGATGATTATCTTTGATACAAGCAGCCAAATGAGGGATCATTCTGTAATGGAACCTGAAGAGGATTATTGGAGTGGATAACACCATGCAGCTTGATGGTGATGATGCTGGTCTGCTTTTGAAGTCACTCATTGACCACACCTGCCTTCCAGTGTGCTTGTCAACAGTTTACAAACCAAAAAGACCAAGGATTGCTTGGCAATTCTGGATAAATATGGAATAGTCATTTTATTGTTCAAATGTCTAGATTGAAGAATGGTAGCAATCTATGTATTTGTATAGTTTTTGCAAAATAAGAATAATTTTATTTCCATAGTCTCATCTAACTTGTATGAGTAAAATATGGCTGTCTTCATTTGCATATGAGTACATGGAAGTGTTGAAACTTTGGGCTTCTTTGTTGCACGTTTACTCAGCAAGGCAGACACAGAGCCTAGATTGAACCCCATCTTGTCTAGTCTTAGGAATAGTCTCTTTTCCTTTGCCACAGCCATCTGGCCATGCGTTCTAGGACTTTGACATAATCACTAGCACCTGTGGGTATCAGAAATTTTTCTTTGATATTCTTTTCTGTGGCAGTGGAGAGATATAGTGATTAGAGAGATAATTCATAGAAAAGTGGGAATGTCTTCAGACACTTCTGAAAAGACCAGGGAAGGGTAGAGTTGACTGGAGGGAAATGGAAACTGGTAAGTGCAATCTATGAGAGACGTAGGTATTTCAGAAATTAGGTCAATTATATTAGGAGGAAGATTATGTATTTTTAATATAGATTGAAGAAGGATTTTTATAATAAATGCATTCTCTTGATGGCGAAGTGCATTGGCATATATAGGAGAAGATCAAATTCTAATGTTGGGGCCAAGAAAAAGGATAATAAGGTAGCTGACTTCACTTGCTGTATACAGGTCAGTGGAGAGTCAATTCCAGGCTAGAGGGCTGGCGATCAAACAAAGCATTTACAAGAAAGAGAGTAGTCTTTTCTCATAATTTTAGGACAAAGCAGTGATGCCCTCCTCTATTAGAAGATAAGAATTTATCTTCCCTGTACATAGGGAAGTTGTAAGCTAGAGTCTGGAAGAAGGAAACTGTGGTGGTTTGAAAGAAAATGCCCCCCCAAAGGGAATGGCACTATTAGGAGGTGTGGCCTTGTTGAAGTAGGGTGGTCTTATTGAGGAAGTGGAGGTGGGCTTTGAAATCTCATATATGCTCAGGGTACTGCCCAGTATCACTTTGTGTTGTCTGCAAGCCAAGATATAGGACACTCAGCTAGTTCTTCAACACCATGTCTGCCTGTATGCCACTGTGTTGTTCCATGGTGATGATGGACTAAACCTTTTTAGGCAATGAGACGTTGTTTTCCCTTTATAAAGGTTGCCTTGCCATAGTCAAGGTGTCTCTTCAAAGCAATAGAAACCCTAACTAAGACAGAAACTAAGCCCACAGTACTCTATAGACGTCCATTGTTATAAAAGTTTGCCCAATGCGAGATGGAATAGAAGGAGCAAAGTAGACTGAGTTTTTGTTCCAAAGAGAGAACTAAAAAGCTTTGTTCTTAATAAATCATATCACCTGACCCAGTGCTATTGACTGGGTTTTAGTAACTGGGTTCTCAACTTGTTTTTTTTCCCCTGAAAATAATGTTCTTTCATTTTCCTGAAGTCACATGGATGATGATTAAGGGAGGGTGACTGTGTGTAGATGATGAGTGGAGTAGCGTGCTGATCCAAGAGGGAAGAGGGCTCCATTTCCACTTCTTTATCTGCCAGAAGAAATCCCATCTTCATTAATCAAGAGGCCACTGTATGCCAGACACTGCTCTATGAGCTGGGGATTTGGCAGGGGACTTGCCTTCCTAGGGTGGTGGAGAGGGAAGTTGGGAGAAGGCAGCCTGTGTGTTAAACATTTGAGTACACACAGAGTTCTGTTTACACACTGGAGAGAGCAGTCTGTTAAACTCAGATTTCATCAGAAGTTTGGGATTCTTTGCTTGGCTCATTCAAACATAACTGATAAATGAGCAACCCCTTTGAACCGTTCAACCAGGGGAGCTAATCCCTTATTTGTCTTCTTACTATTTGGCAATTTACTACCCGTGCATTTTCGAGAAAATTCTATTCTAGGCAGTAGGTAGTAAGACACAAAATAAGAAAGGTTCTATGTTTCCTTCTCCTTCCCCCCCAGAGAATGTTTCAGAGGACAGAACAGAAAAGCCAAAGAGAAAATGAACCAAGACCATATTCCACTAATTCCTAGACATTGCTCTTTAAAGCTTTTCATTTTGGTTAGTCTAGTCATTGCCTAAGTCCATGGATATGAGGTTGAGAACTCCTTGAGGTCTCTGAGAGTCCTAACTTTTGCATCTAGAAGATGAAATGATGGTTGTAGGGTTAGGAGATGATGCAATGCAGTAGACAAAGTCCTTGAGCTAGAGGGCTCTGTACTTTACTGCCCTTTGCCTGCTATTAAGTCAATCTTGAATAAGGTATGATAAAAGGCAGAACACCCTTGTAACTCAGAGTTCTAAATAAGAATATTCTCACTTGTGTTTCACTGACTATGAATGTTAGGGCTGTCCAATAAAATACAGGGCACAAGTCAAAGGGAAACAGCAGGTAGATGGGTACATACTAAAATACTGTATATGGCATGTTTATATGGAAATGGCAGTTCTCCTGGTGTGTGTGTGTGTGTGTGTGTGTGTGTGTGTGTGTGTGTGTGTGTGTGTGTTTGTGTGTGCACGTTAGTTCTTAAGCAACCAAGTTCAAAGTTAAAACTGAAAATTTCAGGTGGAAAATGTACAAAGTGTATAAGAGGAAAATTAAAAGACAAAAATGGAAAAAATAATAAAACTCTATGCGAGGGCAGGAAATCAACCCAGATACATTCAGATTTTCTGTTATGAAACACAGACATGCGTGGTTATGCACATTCAGAATATTGTTCCATCTGAAAGAGAGTGACATTCTGACACGTTACAGCATATGTGGACCTTGAAGCCAAATGAGTAAGCTTGAAACAAAAGAATGAATATTATATGAGTTCTTTCCAATTTTCTACTTAAATTATTCATATTTATAGAGACAGGAAGTGGATGGTGGCTTCCGGAAGATGTGGAATATATACAGTTATGCTTGGGTAGACATGGAGTCTGGTAGGGACGAGAAACAGTTCTGGAGATGGATGGTGGTGAACGGTGACACAGTGGTGTGATCCACCTAACGACACTGACTCCTTAGTCCAAGAATAGTTGAAACAGTGGCATCTTATGTTATATGTTCACAATAAAAACAAAAACAAAAACAAAAAAAAATGAAGTTCTATCTTGAATCCTATCTTTTCCCTCTGTTTCAGTTTTCACATTAAAATGAGAGCAGAGGCTTTGGCAGAGGTGGCAGATCCGCAAGCAAAGGTGGAATTATGGTGTCTAGCCAGTTTGAGAGTTTCTGTGGTCTGTTGTGAGAGTTTCTGTGCTCAAGCTCTGCCTGCTTTCCCCATTCCCACCTGTACCTGGGCTTCTAATTCAGTAGGGACCTGAGATGGTGAGTTGCCTCAAGTTCTAATAAACTTTCTGAGTGCCTGCCCAAGTGCAGCAAAGATTCAGGAGAAGAATCTAGAAACTTCAAGCAGGCTAGTAATTGAAATATCTTATGAATCTCTTGCATTCCCACTCCATTCTCACCCCTTTTCTTCCTTCTGGAAGAAACAGCGTTAGAAGTTGCAAAGACAAAAAGTTCAAAGCCATTGAAATTCATCTCAAACAAGGGAGTCAAGAGGCTTAGATAAAATATGTCGGTTTATCTCCTGCCCTGCCAAAGACTTTATTAATATTTTTTCCTTTGTAATCTTTCAGCTTTCTTCTTGTATACTTTGCATATTTTCTCCCTGAAGTTTTTAGCCTTTGCTTTGAACTTAGCTCTTTGAGAAATTCTGCCACACATAATATTGATCTTTGTCTTGCATGTCCCTTTTATGGAAAGGGGGAAAGAATGTAATTTCCCACTAGGTGCTAATCTGTAGATTAAAAGAGATTTCAAATAGTCTTTAGGGAGATGGTTTAGAACACTCATTATGGAAAGGAAGCATGCAAACAGGACAAAGCTTTGCCTGTTTTCATTTCTGAACATCAGAATGTCTCATCATTTGGTATTAAAACACACAGTGAAAGCCAGTGCTAAGGACTCCCATCCCAAACGGGTAATTAAAATACACTGTCTACCCTTGAAGATCTACTTTTGTGTTATTCAGTGTTGTCCTAGGCTCTATGCAAAGCTCATGAGGTCATCCTGGGAGTAAAAATTCCAGAGGAACTGCTAAGTCACCCATTCATCACTGGGGATGCAGAAAAGCCCATTTATTAAGAGCTTAGATGACTCTGAAGGAACAAGCCTATCATATAACTGTTGATGCTAGCCAGTGCCTAAAAAATAAATTTTTCTCTAGGGTATGTGGTGAGGGAGCCAGGGAACATGTGGAGAAAGTTAGAGTGTCAATTTGGGGCACAAATTTTGTTTAAATTCTACTGTGCCTTTATTAGGTGTAAAGACACTCTCCCGAGTGATTTTAAAGGAACTCCCAAAACACTTTATAAAAAACTGACATTTTTTCCAGTGTTCTACAGCTGGGTCCCTAAGAAGAGAATATCATACTCTACAATGGCACTAATAGTAACAGCATTAATAATTATTAATAATAGAGTAATAACATATCTATTTTTAACAAGTCCTATGGATCTTCCATGCTCTGTTGGGTAGCCTTAGACATGCTTCACAGTTAGTCTGAGGAGTAGCCAGAGAGACACAGAGAGGAAACAGGAGATATAAGATGAAAGAGTGGTAACACTACATGACAGAATGTAGATAGAAACTGGCTAATTTAAGTTGTAAGAGCTAGTTAGTAATAAGACTGAGATATTGGCCAAGATCCCTGTGTCTCCAATGTCTTGCAGGTGAAGAGAGTGAGACACACTATGAGAATTAAGAAGTGTCATTAGAACGGAAATGCCCCAAGAGAACTGATTTTTGTTCATATTGTTTTTCCAGTACTTGAATTTTTAATATACCCTGTCTTCTTTGTCACAACTGGAATAGACATCAATCCGCACTGTAGTGTAGGTCCCTAATAATGGCTTGAGAAAGGTAATTGAACAAATGCTTGCTTCAGCATCCAATAAAACACTTATCTCAAATGAGATGGCAAAATATTGGCTAGCCTCATCAATGCCTCGGTGACTACCCAATGAGATGAACATAGCATCATCTCATTGGGTAGTCCCTATGGTAACACCACACCCTACACAGAACTGAATGATGTACATGAACCAATTCAATTAGTCCTCACTGCAGTTTTGTGCAAGTGATACCATGTGGAATCTGATTTTTGGATGTAGAAAACAGAGGCCCAGATTCTTACCAATCTAATTAGAGATCATACACTTAAAATAGCATGTTCCTGGTGTCAACATTTATGTTCCTCTCTTGTAATAATGAATTCTCTTATATTTGAGATTTAAACCCAATCAAAAGTCAATAAACACAAACATAACTAAGCATTTGTAGGAGAATATAACATAGTTATTTTTGAATCTAATAGCAACTCACTCTTCTTTTTTCTTGCTATTTTTGTTTGGGGGGCAGTCAGGTAAGCTCTGACTTCCCCAGCTTCTCTGTAATTTCTTCCATAAATAATTCTAGACTCTAGAATAATGACTAAAATCTTTAGCATGGTATTTCGTATTTCTAACACTGCTGTGACAAATTATGTGACAAAGGTAACTTGAAGGAGGGCTTATTTGGGCTCACAGTCTGAGTACAACCCATCATTGTAAGAAAGGCATGTTCACAAGAGCGGGAGGAACCTTATGGCGCCGCGTCCACAGTCAGGAAGCACAGAGTGATGAATGCTGGTACTTAGCTAGGTCCCTCCTTTTTATTTGGTCCACAGCCCATGGAATAGTGCCACTCAGATTCACCGTAGTTCTCCCTTCTTCAATTAAGCCTCACTAAGACACAGTATAGGCATCCCCTGAGGCATGTTTCCTAGGTGACTCTAAATTCAGTAAAGTTGATGGTAGATACTGTCCCACACAGTAATTCAAGGATCTTCCCAAAGCAGCCACAACTGCACCCTGTCAGTGGCTATTAGCTCAGCTGAGTGAACAGACTTCTGACCTCCCAGTTCTCCCAAAATGGCCAAGGTGAAATTGTGTCTATTTTACACCTCTTGTCTCCTCCCTGAGGATGAGGATAAGGCATGGGGGACACGAGGGTCTCCATTAGCATTAGGTGAGGGAGGGAAATTCCTAAGTCCTCGGGATTCATGTATTGTGGAGCAAACAAGGTTATTCACATCCTCCGTATTAGCCTGGTTTCTCATGCCAATTCTATGGTATAGAATGGAGTAAAAAGATGGCTAAAATAATATCCTTGAAATATGCATGTGTTGCACGAATAAAGGAAACTCAAGGCCAGATCTCTGGGAAAGTCGGAGCTATTAGAGAAGAAACCCCACAGTCAGATCTCACCCAGCTGTCTTCCAGCTTCCTCAACCTCGCTCCTCCTGGCTTCTCACAGCTCTGTCTTCCTATACCCGCCTCAAATACTCTCTTTCCTCAGTTAAGGCATGGCTCCACCACTGCCTGGCTGGGAGCCTGGAACTCCTTCTGTAAACTAAAATGACCTCGAACTCAGATTGGATTAAGGGCATAGGTCACCACTCCCAGGATATTTCCTGTGCTGGGATTAAAGATGTGAGTTACCACTGTCTGATCTTCCTAGATTGACTCTGGATAGATCTCTCTGATATCTCTGAATGTTTTTTATTATATTACAAATATCCCCACGTGCATGTTTAGAGCTACTGTAGAAAATAGTTAAGGAATAGATTTGAAAAAAAAATCGAAAGAAATGACCATGTTTATTTATTTATTTTTTATTAAAAACTCTTTAAAAGTCACAGAAGTGCAACCTTTGCACATCACAGTGGATTCCAGCCACTGGAATTCAGATGTCTCTTCATAAAGCTTCATCTTGGGACTGACTGTATTTTTAAAACACATTCTGGAAGATCTAATTAGTTCCTAGAATGGTGGGATCAAAACTACCCAGAGATGTTTCCCCACCCCACTCTACTAATTGTATTTATAATTAAAGCATGTGGGCATGTTATAGACATTGCGATATATATTCTCTACCTTCTATCAAAAGCACCCATGCAACTTTTACCCATCCATTCATCCATTTACCTGTGGACATGCACCTCTACAGCTGCTGCACAATGCATTCATTTATTATTTAATTAATTAAATTAGTTAATTTAATTAAGTAAGAGATTAGGGCCAGATAAAAAGGTGAAATGGCCAAGCTCATAATAAGCCAGATCCATAATAAGCATTGGCTCTCATTACTTTTTATTAATGTGATATTTTAGCGAATCCAGACTGTAATCAAAACATATACCAGGTAGCTTATAAATGGCAGAGATTTCTTATGGGCGGAGAGGTGGAGAAGCACAGGACCAAGGTGCCAGCCCTAGATTCGGTGTTAAGAGAAGTAAGAGAAGTGTTTTTCCTTCATGGCAAGTTACTATAGCCTCCTCAGCCCCACAGCAGAAGGGCAGACCATGCTCCCTTCAATCCCTTCAATCTCCTTTATGAGAACACTAAGAACATCCATGGAGTGGAACCCTTATGACTAAATCACTTTCCCAAAGCTACTCCTCCTGCCCCCACCAGCTGATTGAAATTGAAATTTAACACATGAAGTCTGGGCTGACTCCAGCACTCAGAATTTAGTATCCTGCTAGCCTTTATCATGCATTGCTGTTAACTGTGTTAAGTCCTGGGGGTGCAGAGAGGCTCCCAGGCCTGAGAAGGCAAATGGACAAACAGCTTATTTCTAGGACAATGGTAAATGCGAGAGGATACTCTTTTACTCCACTAGCAGCCTTCAGAACCAAGGCCTGGATGCTTCTAGGCCATGACAGACATGTTTGTTCTTAATAGTCTGATCAAAGAAAGCGTTAATGGAAAGGATTGCGGGTTTGGGGCCAGGATGATCATGCTATCATTTATTGCCAGCATCCTCTTTGGCTTCTGTTTATTCTCTGGAATGGAGACTATATCTCACCATGGACTGGACTCTCCTTTATTAGGTTACTGTCAAGATCAAATACACAAAGCTCATAAACATGCCTGAGCACAAAGCATCTTAACTGTGTGGGCTGTGACCTCATTTTCAGCCACATAACTGGATGTCCAGGATTGTGAAAAATATGGCCACAGAAATAAGTGTCGGACTATGCAATGATCAAAAATTATTCAAAATCAAATGCATAATGGATCTGAGATGTTTTTGACTGAGCATCTCCGTGGTGTGACAGTGCAGTGTCTCTGTAGCCTGGGTTCTGAGCACTTTGCCTTATACATGTTCTAATGGCCCTATAACTCTTCAGCTGAGACTCAAGTCTATTGGATGTTAATAACTGCAGTGTTTTTACTGTATGCACAAAGTTTTTGCTCCAATAGAAACATAATGGTTTAATTAGAACAAAGTTAATATTTTTCCACCATCATTCTCCACAATGAAGTATCAAATTACCATATTTTCCAATTGTATTGCATTAGAATGTTTGGTTTAAAGATTCCTGTTTGACTTGAACTTTATAAACATCACTAAATTAATTTTGGCTTAAGACTAGGAAAGAATTTCCGGTTATTTCTGAAATGTCCCTAAGCATATGTATTTTAAATCAAGATATAGATTAAGTATGAAAATGTTGAAGATCCTTTATGTTCTGCAGAATCAATTATTTACAAGATTTAGTTCTTCAAAATATTATTATTTTTTAAGTATATGTATGTGTGTCTATTTTCTGTGTACGGTATGTGTAGTAGATTTATGTTGTTCCATTGTAAATAACTGTCCCACCCACTGGTTAAATAAAAAGCGCTGATTGGCCAAAGGCAGATAGGAGTGTGGGAGGGGCTACCAGACTAAGAAAATTCTGGGAACAGGAAGAACAAAGCAGAAATGTCACAGAGATTCCAGAGTTGCCAAACAAACCAGAAGATGCAGAGGACAACTATACTGCTCTGAGAAAAGGTACTGAATCCCCATGGTTGAACAGGATAAGAATCATGGGTTAGTTTAAGGATAAAGAGTTAGCAAGTTATGTGCCTGGGCTTTAGGCTAATGAGCCTAAAATTAATGTAAGCATCTGTGTGTCTCTGCAGGTCTATAAGTCTGCGGGTCTAAACCTTGAGGCAAGGCCCAAAAGTCCGGGCCAGAAACTCTTACTATAGGTATGTAGGTGTGTGCAAAGCCCACCAAGTCTGGGAGAAAGAGTCACAGAGCCTGGAACTGGAGTTGATGTTTAGTAGATTGGAGGGTTACATTCTGATACCTGCTCATGCATTCTTCAGGTTCCACGGTGAGTGATTTTCACTACTCACAAAGACAATAAGCCCTGCCTCCCCTTGTCGCATTCAGACTCTTCTATGGAATGTTCAGACTGTGCAGGTTGTGGAGTCCACGGGCTTTGGCTCTTGTTGGGAGCAGTTAGCTAGATAATGAAGACTACAGAGTTGACCTTGGCTACAGAAGTATTTTCAGTGTACTCTGCAGGACTGACAGGATGTGTGCAGGAGAATCTGGGCTGGAGAAACTGCTTCTTAAGAGGAAACATTCATGTGCTTGTGGAAGTCTGGCCAGCTATTATCACATTCATAAAGAATGCTTCTAGACTTTTAGGTGCACTGTATTTTTATTTTTATATCTTTTTTACTCTTTGGGGGCCCACCATCCAGCTCTCAAATAAATACACGGAGACTTATTCTTTCTTATAAATGCCTGGCCTTAGCTTGGCTTGTTTCCATCCAGCTTTTCTAACTGAAATTACCCTGTTTCATTTTATCTCAGGGCATTTTACCTTTTATTTTACGTTTCTTTTCTTTTTACTCCATTTCTTGCTGTGTGGCTGGGTGGCTGGTCCCTGACATCTCCCTCTCCTTCTTTCCTTGCTCCTCAAATTTTGCTTCTCTTGAACTTAGATCTCTCCTCTTATTTATTCTTTCTGCCTGGAATCCTGACTATCTCTCTCTGGCTTAGATACTGGATATTCTGCTCTTTAATTGATCAATCGGATATGTTAAGCCGGCAAAATAGCACAGCTTCACAGAGTTAAACACATCTAACACAAAGGAATGCAAGAGTTTTACATCATTGAACAAATTCCACAGCATAAAAAAATGTAACACATCTTAAACTAATATTTCACAGCAATCCACCTTTGCTTAGTAATTGATTTGGGGTATGGACACATTTATTTCTTTTCTTAGAGGGTTTTTTTTTTTTTTGACATGTCAAGAAAGATTTAGCCAAAATCTACTTCCAAATGGTAAGGCAGATTCTTAAGAGCTGGTGGTAGGTAGAATCGACAGCTGTGTTATCCTGTGGACCTACTCCTTTCCTCTTCTGTCTTTCCATATTCAGAGCTTCTGAGATGTGCTTTAAAATTATATTCTTCTGGCGCACACATTCGAAAGCCATCAAATGAGATGATATTAAGTTGCTATCTAATTCTTGGCTTGAGGAATTCTGTTCCCAGAGTAAAGTGATGCTGACTGACTGCTGGAAAGCAATCAATCACTGCTAGTATTTTTAGACTCACTTTCAGATGTAGAGAGTGTCACATGAGATGGAAATGTGTAGTGGAATCATCTGTAGAATCTCATTAGCATGCAGATTATAAGTGAACAGGCTTCTCGTTTCTTCGTCTAACGAGCTCCTGGATAATGGGGAGGCTATGATGGACATGCGTAGTACTTCATAAGAACACAGATGTAGATGAAACAGACCTACTTTAGAAAGGTAGACATAAGAGTTTTAGCAGAGCCTCTTGCCGTCAACCTTCAGTAACCAAGAAAGACCTTGGTTTTTGGTGTTTGCTTGTTTGAATTTTATTTTACTGAGGATGGAGTTTAAAATCTATATGTATTATGTCCAGAGAGACCATAGTGGTTTTCTACATTCAGAAGAAATTAGTGACCACAGGTTATTAGGAAAAGGGTCACAGTCCATCAGCGGATGTGTGTAGAGTTACATGCTAATAATTTGATAAGCTCTTTAAGTGACTATAAATAGCTGCTGTGAACAGGATATCTTAAGCACAGTGGATTACATAATGTAAAGCTGTTCTTCTCTATATCTGTAGGTCAGCATCTTATACTCTATGGGATGAAAATCAGGGGGTCCCCAGTACTATTTTCTCTTCTAGGGGCACTTAGGGCGTTGGCTCCTTTGATTTTCCTCATGTCTAAAGCTTGTCTACTTGTGTTCCCTTCTTCCTTCACCCCTCCAGAGATTCCCCTCTCATCCCTCTCCAGAACACAGTGATCATATCAGACCAACCAAAACACCTGTCTTTAAGAGCTGACCAGAGTGGTAAGAAAAGCTAAGTGGAGAGGGGGTGACGTGGAGGTGCAGAGAGGCAAGACTTTGGATTACACAAGATGGGGCAAAAGGGACACAGAAGGCCAGAATGACAACCCATACACAATGACACAAGATATTTGTTACATGTGACAGAAAGCATCTCACGAGGACACAATTATTTAGTTTAAAATTTGTTCAAGGAAAGGGGTTTCCTCTCTTTTCACCAAGTACAGGGAAGCCCCAGCTAGAAAGTACAAATAACAGGAGTCCTTGGAAAAGAAAACTTTAAAACTGAAAACTCAGGGTGAAATTGAAAAAAAACAGAGTATGTGGAAATAAAATTAATTTGACACATAAGCTACACATGGAGGCTAACCAAGCCAGCCCTCCCTTTGAGGTAACAGAGGAGGAAGCATATGCCTAAGTTGGGACTTCCTGGAGGCCTTTAAATACCAAGGCTCCCTGCCAATGTCCTCTTGCTGCTGGTGTGGTTACCATGTGGGTGCTGTGCCATGTGGCAACCTGTGCAAGCAAGTGCCTCAGAGTGAGTACCAATTTGAACCTCATTTCTGTTCAAAATCGGCTATGTGACCACCCTGGAGTTATCTAATCTCTCAGAGCTAGGTTCTTGACTGAAAAAGAGGGCAGTCTTTTCTAACTCACATGCCTGTTGTGAGGATTAGTGGAGCTAAGGATGAAAGTACACTTAGAGTGCTTATCAAGTTATTTGGCATACAGTGCTGCACACACCAACTGACATCACACCGTGGCCCTTTCTTTATGTCCTGGGACCACTTGACCACTCTTTCATATGTTTCTGGATCTCTCCATCTTGCATTAGTTCTGGTTACAAGGCCCTGGTAGCAGGCTCTTTTAGCCTAGTGGAATTCATTTGATGCCTTTTAGAACCCAACTCCCCTCCACACTGTGGCACACGGAATCATTTGAAAACTCAGTGGAGTTTTCCTGCTTCCTTGAGGATAGGAGCCAGACTTTGTCAGCCTGACATTTCCGGTCTCCTCTGTGTGACTGTAACTTTGCCTTCCTACTCATGAGTCCCCAAACATGAACTTTTACCTCCAGCCCAATTCTGGTTGTGGTCATTTCTGCCTCCAACCTGCTTCTTGTCCTTCTGTTGGGTGCTTCCCACCTTCTGTGACACCTGGTCCTCTAGAGTACCTGTCCCTCACACAAGGTTTGCTGTTTGGTGTTATGTCTTTGAACAAGGAGGGATGACAAGAATGGAGCTAATGGTGAATCCATTGCTGATCAGGAGATTCTGTCTGTACAGTGAGCGAGGTGGACTTCTGGGGGCTGGAATGAGGTGGACATTCGCAGAGGAGAGAGAAAGATGGGCCAGGGAGCAGGACATTGTCACTCAAAGCCTGTAGGGAAACCCTTGTCAGAAACAGTCAGGAACTGAATGGGGATCTAGAGAGTGGTGGTATGAGGTGAGGCTAGGAAGGCAGGGGTGCGTAAAACCATGAGTTTTGGACAGCCAGAGGTAGAAAACCAGATAAATTAAGTAATACCTGTGAAATCCATCCTTTTGTGTGTGTGTTTTTTCTACATCAGCAGTGTTAGAAGTCCATTCTGACAAAAATGGAAAATATTGAAATATCACATGGAAGGTAGCCAAGCTGGACAGTTGTCCATATCCCAGTGCAGTTGGCATGAAAGATAAAAGTAAAAATTGTTCTTTCAAGATGATCTGTTTTTTTTTGGGGAGGGGTATATTTATTACAGCAGCATATCTTAGCTCCAACCTACATACATACAAACAGAAATATTCAGGGGTCTACATCTCAGGAGAAGAGTGGCTTTACCTAAAGAAGAAAAATATTACCAAGAGCCAGGGATGAGTATGACACAGTTGTGGCACTCTTAAATCTAAGCAACTGTGATTGCTTACACAAATCCATCCAACATTGGGCAATCAACATCCATGGAGTGGGGGGACTCACGAGGTTCACGCTGCCTTGAAGTGCTTAATCTTAGTGGTTTCTGGGAGAAGAAAGTAATTTTCTCCTATAGATAACTTCTCACCATGCTCCTGTAAGCAACCCAATTGAAACTCTTCTGGCAAAAAAGACAAAAAAGTTAAATTGTGACTACTTGGATTAGTAGGAAACAGGGGACCAGAGAGGGTAGTGGGGAGGCAAATATGATTAAAATACATTACATACATATGAATATATCATAATGAAATCTATTATAATACATACTGAATATATTACATACATATGAACATATCATAATGAAATCTATCATAATACATAATGAATATATACCAATAAAGGCATTAGAAATGGTCAGGGCAGAATTTGAGGTAACCCCAACATTTACAAATGAAGTGATGGATGAGGTGTTGAGATGATAGAAACAAGCATTTGCCTGAAGTCTGTATGCAGCATAACATTCTTTGTAAATTTGTTATGCGGATGGAAAAACTTCCCAGCATGCCTTTGTGTATGCAGAAGCACCCACAGAGCTAAGGGGTAGTAAAGAACATTCACCCTGGTCCTTCTCCTCTTCCTCCTTGTCTTGTATTTGTTTCTGAGAGACATGGGCTTGTGTTTGGACCCTCTCCACCCCTACCGTGGAGACAGGGAATGTTTGCAGAGCTATGTGACTTCTAGGTTAGCTGCCAAGGAGGCCGGAGACTAAGGACTGACTTTGTTTTCTAGGTCATTAGCTACAGAAAACTTCATGTTGTTTATAGTGGTGGCCTAAGCATTGCTGAAGAGCTGACCTCTCTGCTGTAGTGGGTGTCTGAGAAACAGAATTGATTTTGGCTCTGTGGTCTGACTTTAATGATCTTCCAGTGCTTGGGGAGTGGATGCCAGAATTTTAAGCTCTCCTAATTTCTTAGGCAGAATCTTTGCTGACCTTCCTGCAGTATGTCCTAGCCAAGCTAATTTCTTTTGAGAGGCAGCATAGAATGATAGGGGGTTGCTGAAATCTGGACCATTCAGATCTCAGCTCTGCCAAGTAGGGGACTAGTTTCTGTAAAATTCTACATCAAATACAGGTGGAAGAAAAAATGATATCAAGAAACACCCCCCCACACACACACACCATTACCCAGAAGTTCCAGTGTCACAAATCAATCTGTAGACTTTGGCTCTGTGTTAGCAGTTAGCCTGTTCTCTTGCAGACAATTAACTCAGAATCAGCGATCGAACTCCAGGGTGATTCAGCTTCCTTTCCTGACCTGGGCTGGAGAATAGTTTTGTTCTGCAGGTACTCCTGGGAGAGAAATTTTCTAGAAAACTCTACCACAGCATATTTCTTAATTATCATGGTTTTTCTATTCACGGTATTCTTGAGTGTTGGAACTAGCTGTTTTTCAACAGTTATCTACATTTCTTTTTCCAGAAAGCATCCTGAATGCCATCTCCGAGTGCTAGTCCACTGTGCTTCCACAGCACTTTGGGTCTCCGCCCTTACGCCATTTGCTACACTTTTACGTAAGGACCTAGCTGGAGCTGCTAGCATGTCAACTTGTGTGGGATCCTTTCCTGGAACTTTATGTACAGTCTTTTACCAAAGCCTACAGCAGCCCAGAAGGTGGGTTCTATTTGTCTAATATCAGTGCCTCTTCCTTACTCACTTTCGGGTATGTGGGTTTCTCTGATTCCCTAACACCATATAGTTAGGGCTCATTATGTGCCTGTCCTTGTATCTTGAGTACCCAGTATCTGGCATGTGTAGACTCTGGATCAGACTAGTATACCTGGCAATGATGTAATCTACACACAGGCCTTCTCTTGTGAGGCTGAAAATTGTGCAAGAGTAGGGTCCATGATTTTTATGTAATTGTCTTAGAAAAGTATAATTCACAATTAAAAGAATGATGAGCACGATAGTGAGCATGCTCGCTACATGCCAGGCTCTCTTAGAAACAACTCATAAGCGTTAAAGCTGCTGCTAGTATTAATTACAGCCTCATGAGACATTCTCTCTCGCACCTACTTCACACGCTGCACACTGAGAAGCACTTTCATTAGGAAAACGGTGCAAGCCACATTGGAAGAAGTCAGAGCTCACATCTGTGATCCTACCCGGTCTGTAAATACTAGATGTGTGTCATGACTACCATAGAAAATGAAATAGTGAATGTGTGGCTTTGAATATTTGACTTGTAACCAACATAGCTTCTTCCATGTTCTCTGGAGCATGTTAGTGCTAAAGACCTACTGACGTGAAGGGTGGCCTCCAGGGCCTTTTCCTACTCTGCCTGATGTAGTTTCTAGATGGGTTCATGGGGAAGAGGAGATGATTAGCTTGACCCCTTCCTTGGAATTTCAGCCAGCAAAGGCAGCATCATGGCCACAGGCTATGGGATCTATGGTCCTTCAGTACTGTGGGGACATAAGAACAGGGATGAGAAGAAGAGGTGACTGTGAAGGACTTTGATGTGGCTTCTGTGTTCTCTGGTACATTATGCCAGCACGGCTCACAGAAGCCTCACAGGTTATGCTGCCCTACAACCTGCTTATGGAGGAGAAAACTGATTCCCCAGAGAGGTTGCTGACATCACACAGAGCACTGTGTCATCAGGAGCACATTCCTCCTAAGACCAGTGAGAGGAAGTCACTCAATTCCAGGTGTCACTCTCCGTTCTCGTCACTTTGACAGAGCATCTGAGAAAATGAACTTAAAGCAGGATACATGTCATGTTGGTTCACACATGGAGAGGCTCCACTCCATACTTAGGGAACTGAATTCTTAGGCAAATGGCAAGGTAGAAACAGCGTGGTAAAGTGGGTGGTAGAGAAAACTAGTCATATCACTGTTGTCAAGAAGCAGAGATGAGAGAGGGGAAGGACCTGAGACTAGATACACTCTTCAAAGACCCCCCCCCCCATGAAGACCTGCTTCTTCCAGGCCCCACTTACAGTGTCCCAATAATGCCACCTATGGATCTACCAAAGGCTTCAGCATGTAACTCAATGCTTAATGATTGTATCCACCATGTGGGAACCAAGTCAGCTCTCGTGCAGACACGTTGGCTTTTGGATGACATTTCATATCTAAGTCATGGTATCACTGAACAGAAACAGAAGCAGCTTTTTTTGTGCCCTTTGTGTGTACCAAGCCCTGCAGAGGCCCATGCACATCTGTTTCTTTTAGTCTACAAGCCTAGAAAATCTGAAAGATCTCATTTCAGATAAATCGGCTTTGACTTAGATTCGTTTGCCTGAGCTCAGGCCTTCAATACAGATTGGAACCAAAGGTTTTTGAGAATCTTTGTTTTATCTGGAGAGTCTTAAGTTTTCAGTGTGGAACAATTGTTTGGTTTGAGATAAACTACTCAGCTATTCCCTTATCCTTAATGAGGAACACCTCAAAATACAACTAAGTAAGTGTTGCTGGAGTAATAAAGGACTCCACCCCTTCCCTTCTGATGACTTTTTCTTTCTAAGTATTACTATAAATAACTAAATGCATACTAGTCTAAATACTGTTAAAATCATGAATTATTATTCTTCACTTAATATGGATTCTGAGTTCATCTCAAACACAGGTGGAGGAAGTGATTTCTTTCTTAATGGACAGCACATGGCTCAGGAAAGCTCATTCCATGATGTAATATCCACACTCTCTCCAAAGAATCTCCGTGAGTCTGAAGATGCTCAGGATCTTTGGGGATCCAGCAGCACTTCCCCAGAGTACACATTTCCTTCCTGAAGACCTTCTTTACTCATCTGCTTAAGGTATTGACAGATGGATGCGGGCATGACAGTATCTTTTCCTACAGAGCCCATGGCTCTTCCCATCTATCCATTTCCTACTCTTCTTGGCTCCATTACAGAGAAGAAATATTCTCTTTCTCAAACTGGGAAGATGGGCTCTGGCATTTACCCAGAGCTGATGGAATTTGCGAGCCAATAAATAATCCAACCATAAATTCTTATTTTAATAGGGCATTTTCTCAAGAGTACAAGTCTGATGAGAAGGTGGAGATGTGAAAGGTTAGCCATGTTGTTAGCAAGTTGTCCTGGGTACCATTTCTAACCTGAAAGCTAAGGGATAAGGCGAGGCTCCCATTTGGCATTGCTACACTGGGTTTCCATTCATGATGAACCACTAAGAGAAGAGAGCTCCCTGAAGGGACTTGGAGATATGTTCCACCCCATCCATGATTTATTGGTTGAATTTTATCTTTCTAAATCACTTAACTTCTTCCTATCTCAGATTCTTCTGCTGTTAAGAAGAGAGTATTTCATCAATTCTCTTGAGCACTTGCAAGATGTTGTTAAAGATCAATTAGTTTAAGCCTGGAAACATTCTGTGATTTGAGGATACTATGATACTTAAAAAAAATATATATTGCTAAGTCTTTCTTTAAATAATGAATATAACATACCTGCCATACAAGGCCTTAGTGTAGGCACTGAATCATTAACACAATGATATTTTATGCATTTAAGTTATCACGAAATCTTTAAACATGTCTAGCTCAATCTGCTGTTTGGCGCTCACTTGCTGATGGGGAATTCAAGGCCCAGAATGACGCCATCTCCATCCTCTGCTTTTATTCAATTACAACTTTAACCCGGATAACACAAAATCCCTCTAAGCCATCAGTCATTGCTGACAGCCTGGGGCTGGTTTCTTGAACCTTATTTTTTCCATTTCAATGAATTTAGGCTCATGCCAGATTGCTGCCATGGCATAAAGGCATCCCAAGAAAGTTAATTGCTGACTTACCACCTATGACAAAGCTACAGACCACATCGCACATGCACACAGTCCATATTCCCTGCCCCGACTTTTTTCTTCTGAGAGACTGTTCTCAGAACGTCACCTGTGCATGCATCCTGTTACTATCCCAGTGTCAATTCTCAATACAGTGCAGGTGTGAGCATGCTCCTAGATAACCATGCTCCAGTGGCTCACGGAGAGTGTGGTGTAACCCTCTGTTTCACCTCAGACCTGATGCTCAAAGTTGAGTGCTAAAAGGCTTCAATACCACTTTTTGACACCCAAGGTTAGCATCATAACTTGCTATTTGCCAGGGAAGATGTCTGAGAGAGTCTCATGGCTTCCCCAATAGACGATGTATACCTCCTTGAAATCTAGGCAACATAAGTTTGGTAATGTCTTCATCCACCCAGTTCAAAAAATGGTGCTTTTACCCCTGGTCTAAATAGTATGGCGACTGACCTCACAGCTCTGAATAAAGCTTTGTCTCTGAGGTTGAGGCAGACAGCATCCTGAAATCCTAATGCTGTCTCCAACACTTACTCATCCCCTCAAGAGGACAGCAGGAAAGCAGTTGCTTATCCACTTATGACTGTCAGGAAGGAAATGACCTGTGAGAGGATGAGAACCATTTCACGTGTTACCAAAGGATCAAAGGACCAAGTGTGGCATGTCCCCACTTTTCAAATATTGAGGAAAAGAAAACACTTATCGTTTCTTCCCAGTTCTCAGACAAACTGTATGAGTCTGCTCACAAAATCGCAGGACTACCCATCAACACATTTTCTATGGGGTTTTATACTCCCCACCCCTGCCCTGTGGGTGCACTGCTCAAATAACTTACATTTGCATTGTACTCATCCCCAAAATGAAGTCAAAAGTGTTCAGAAAACTTGTGAATTGGCTTCTTGTTAAGGAAGTGGACTCGCTTGTGAATGGGTGTCCTATGGCCTTGTTTTTTGTTTGTTTGGTTGTTTTTTGTTTTGTTTTTTGCCCCATCTGCTCTCTGTATGAGCTATGAATCCTACTCTACTAAACTTATAATTGTCACACTGTCGATATACAGACAAGGATATAGTTTGATGATTAAAACTAAGACTAGTTTACTGGGAAATTTATCACCCTTATGGCTGGTTGTCAGGTGAATGGCATTATCAGACTGTCTTGATTTCCTGGTCAAGGCCAAAATCCAATGACAGGCTTTGACTTTAGTCAGATGCTAGGGTCCCATTCCTGGTTCTGAACTAGCTGCTGTTTGATTTTGAGAAGTTTCTGTGCCCATTTGGATATTGACTCGTTCATCTGTGTACAAAGGCTAATCAATTGCTTTCAGCCATGGTTCTCTACCTTCCTCACGCTGTAATGATCCCCAACCATAAAATTATTTTTGTTGCTACTTCAGAATTGTAATTTTGCTAGTGATAATTATAGTGTAAATACTTGTGTTTCCTCGATGGTCTTAGGCAACCCCTGTGAAAGAAAGGGTTGTTAAGCCACCCCAAAGGGTCATGATCCACAGGTTGAGAATCATTGTTTTAAAGGGTTGAAAGGAGACTCCAACAAGAGACCCTTGGAAAGTCATGAACACATAGGATGCTGTAGTTCTATGGTCTGAAGCCATTTCTAATATTTGACTGCTGACAGATCTGAGGCTTCATCTTTCTTTCGGTTTGCTCATCCTCTGAGTACTGACTGAGAAGAAACACCAGGTTATCCCTCCTTTGGAGCTAGTAGGAAGAAATCCAAACCAAAAAAGCTTCAGTGAAAGCTTATGGGCCATTCTCTTTCTGTTTCTGTTTTGTACCATCAGACCAGCTTGGTGACTGTGTATTTTCAAAAAGCTAAACGTTTTCATAGCCTTGTGGCTTGTGTGTGTGTGTTACATGTGATAGTTCTTGACACTGGAAATAAATTTTGGGGTGGGTGGGGCCCTCTGATTTCTTGAATAGCAAGCATTCTAGCCATCATCATTATTGTCGTTGAGAAGATGGAACTTTGGCTCTTAAATTACCTACAAGATCTTTCCATGTAATATTTAACCTGAGCTCTTATACTTATTTGATTATAGTTTCCATGGAAGGGTTGCTGTAGGCGGAGTTTACCCACAAGAACACCAATACTAGAAAAATATTTATTAGAATATAATCTAGAACTCACGGTACAGGTAACCAAGTACAATAGGGACCGAAGTCTGCAGACGGACGGACGAAGGGGTCCTTCCTCCAGCAGCCAGGAACCAGGAAGAGAGCCCCCCAGCGTCTCAGCAGCCCCTTATCAAAGGGGTTGGCCACACCCCCTCCAGGAGCCCGGGACCCTGGATAAGCTTCTTTGGACCTTATCAGCTGACACCTGAATCCCACAACATCTCCCCCCTTTTTCTAACTAAGAAGGTTCTAAACTAAGACTATGTACAGTAGGAATCATTATGAGGTAGTATCTAGGAGAGGTTAAAGTACAATTGCTAATCAAAGCCTAACTTATATAAGGTATATCTAATAGTTTTAGAATATTGGTAGATAGTAGGGTGTATAGATTATTTTAAAGGGTTAATCTGGGAAAGTGAGAATCTAACACCTGAGTGTTCTTATCTAAGGGATACTAGGGTGGAAACCTTAAACATCTATTCTTCAACCTCTTCAAGACCTGAGAAGGAAGGTAAATTTGTCTGAAAGACAGAAGTACATGGAAGCAGCTACTTCCAAAATTTGGGAGAGGACAGCAACACAGCTACCTGGACAATCACCTCTGGATTTGTGCACCGTTAGAGCATCTATCGGATTGGCTATAGGCCTATGGCATCTGACAGATCTTTTTACAAGCAGAACAGTTTTGAAGGGACTGTCTTATCCTGTCTAGGCAGGTTTCGTCAGTCTCCATCTCAATTTGTTCATCCAGCTTGATATCATGTGTGTACTGTCAGCAATCAAGGTAAGGACAGTTCCTTACTCAACCGGCCATTTTTTGCCAAAAGGACCAACTCCAATGGAGTATCCTTGATGCTCAACACCATCTCGTGAAGGGAGCAGTGACACCAGGAGTCGTCGTGTCTCTCGTGGCCAAATTTTAAATGTTAAATGCCATATTCTCTGGGTCTATGAAACGGTTGAAGATTCTTGTCCATCTATGATATTCTAACCTGTATCTGAAATGACTGGGATATGATACCTTAAATAGTGTTGACGGCAGATCTTATCGTCTTAAGGAATAAACCCTGTACTAAAAATTAGAATACTTATATAAGGGATGTACAATCTCTGAACAATGACCCTTAGTAGAACTATCGAGCATTAGCCAGGGGTATCTTACCAGGTAAAGTGTCCACAGCATTTTATACATGTAAATACATATATATCATCTAAACAGAGGTATATAAAACATCTTGTGCATATATCATAACTAGTGCAATCATACATTATATCTAGTATAGTTAAATGAAGGTAGTAATTGCATAGTATACATGACAATGATGTGCAAATATTTTAAACAAAGGTAGAAGCATACATAAAATATAGCAATTTCAAATTCAGCTTTACATAATAGTTACAGATTCAGATTTATATCGAAGTACAAGTTGCTTTGGTTACATAAAACAATCTCAGATTAAACTTTGTACCAATGTACAAATTATCACAATTAAACATATAAAATGATTTTGCATTAGTATCAATATACAGATATCTATGACAGTGCAAATTGTCTTTAGCTTAGCCCATACATTTAGCTAAAATGAAGTATAGGTAGGTAGAACAGTCTATCTTTATCTATCCTATCTATTCCCCCTCTCTTCTAAAAAAAAGATCTAGATGGTAGCATTTTCAAAAACGTAAGAGGATTAGGGGACGTTGCTGTAGGACAGGGCTTGGTCCCTCCAGTGTATCTACACAAGGCTGTAAATCAAATCAAACTAGCATTGGAGGTTACATAAAGAATATCCTTAGATAAGTGGAGAGCCTTAATGCTTGGCCTCTGTATATATAGAACAGACTTGTTTTTCCAAGTAATATCCATATAGATGAGAGAGAAAAAATGTTTTATGCCCCTTGGAAACTGTAGCTCTTTGGTTCAAGGAAACCAATTCTACGATGAAATGGATATCTCATCCCTTAAAAGTGTTTGTTTTATGAATGTGAAGATGCCCGAGGTTAGTAGGGAGCTAAAAAAGCTGTGCTTTGTAGGTCATCTCACACAGAGCACAAGGTCGCTCTTCTTCCTTTGTGGGACAGTCCTTTTCTCCATCTGCAGAAGCTGGGGTGAACATGGCAGTGTAGACAGAGGTCATGTTTATTGAAAACCATGGGGCCCACAAGCTCCCTTTAAATTGGGCTGATTCTGTTTGTCTCTCTTCTCCAGACTGATATATGTGTGTGGTATATGTATGTGTGGGGTGTGTGCGTGTGCACCTGTGTGGTATATGTGTTGTGTGTGTGTGGTGTGTGTGGTATATGTGTTATATATGTGTGGTGTGTGTGGTATATGTATGTGTGATGTGTGTGTGTGTGTGTGTGTGTGTGTATCCAACATGTGGAGGAGGAAGGAAGTAGATTTTTATTTTTATTTATTTATTTTTTTTTTACTGTGTAAGTTCTGAGAATTACCCAGAATAGTCACATTTTGGTGAAGCCATGAATTTATTCCAAGTTGCTGTTTTAAAGTAGGAAACAAATTTAGAAATGGACGGAGATGTCTAGTGCTGTATCTTTGGGAATTGAGGTCTTCCAATAAAGGTTGTGGTAGGAGTTGAATTATCAAGATGAAGCAAAACTTAAGAAGCAGCATGAAATCCTTTAAAACAGAGTAGCAAATGGGAGACTGTGGTCAATGTGGACTGTTGGGAGCTTCCTCGTTCGTATTCTGAACTGTTCCTCACTGCATTACAACGCTAGTTTCTATTTAAAAAAACACAACGGGATAAATTGCATTGTGTTTTCTCAGGAGCTGATAGATGGCAGACGTGTATTGGCGACTTAGAAGGAGCAGTCTCCAAGGGAGAGTGGATTGAGTACACTGGTTTTTACAGAGTTGCTGGAAAAATAATTCTCACTTTGTTTCCTCTCCAGAAATTAGACATTGAAACATTCTATGATTGCTTTTAATCTGCTCCACATGATCTGAACCCACAGTAAATACAATTCTGCTTGCCAGACGATGTTTTCCCGATTCATTTGTTGTTGAAACAAAAGGAATAGGATTTACGATTTTCGCTAATTCAACCCAGTTATGAGACGCCTTTGTAAGCTTGCATATGCAGAGGTATGGTGATGAGGCTCAGAGGAGAAGAGCCAGCATCCGAGAGTTGGCTTGTACATGCTCTTGTTTGTGTGCAGACTCATAGCTTTGGAAATGATGAGATAAGGGATAGAGTTTTCCAAACAGGCAAGTGCATTCTGCAGGGACCTTCCAGAGTGACTCAATGTTCCCTGTAAACCATGTTGGCCTGTTATCCCAGAGGGACTGGAGACAGGTGCACAGGGGAAAGCCCTGGGATGCAGATGCAGAGTGGTTATCATTGTAGAAATCAAGTCCTCCAGGGTATTCAAAACAGTTCTGGTCTTGGTAACGATGTAAATCACGTTCTTCCATCACATGTCACCTTTTCACAAACTTGGCTTCCACACAAGATTCTGCTGTAAGTAACTAAGACTGTGGTCCATTCTACATTGGCTTTTTAGGACTTAACTTTTATTGTGTATTATCATAACAGTGATTATCCATAAAAACAATTTGGTTCTTTTTTTTTCCCAAAAATCTTTTTTTCCATTACCAGTGAGAAGAAGCCATGGAGAGAAAGAAGGTCACAATGAATACAATTTACACACCGAGTGCTTGTGTTTGTTTTAACATCACCCTCAGAAGAGGGCCATGCACACCTTCCCTATGTTCTCCCTGCCACCCTTCCCTTCCTTCCTCCTCCTCGTGTTTGCTTTATCGGCCAATTGAGGCTCCACTACAGGTCAAACTATGATCTGAAGCCAAAGTGTGCTTAGTCAGAGATGATAAAGGCCTCAGTTCTATTTTTAAGTATCTGGAAGAGGAAAGAAAGACATCCGTACAAGATAGCAAACCTTCATTGCTTTAAGGAAGGGGCAAAAATAAGAGGTCAGAATCATGGCCACCACTGGGTTTCTCTGCCACCAAAGCCATGTTGCTGTATTTCTTCCTTGGACACTCTTCTTAAACGACCGCCAATTAGCCTTTTGTCTCATTAATCAACAACTTTAATCTAGCTTGGACCTTTATTCAAAAGAACTAGCTTGCTCAGAGTCCTTGCTGACATCTACACTGAGAATCCCAAAGGCAAGATTCAGCCGTTAATTTCATCTGGTAGTGGAAGAAGCCTCTATTCTTCAAACAACTCCTCTTTTTATTTCAAATCATACAATATTTTTGAAAGATGTATTTTATTTTCAGCTTGTATGTATGTATGCTCATGTGAAAACAGGTATTCATGAAGTCAGAAGGGTCTTGAATCTCCTGGAGCTGGAGTTGTAGGTGGTCGTGAGCTACTCAATGAAACTCGGGTCCTCTGTAAGAGCAATATGTGTTTTTAATTATTGAGTTGGTTTTCTTGACAAGTTTATTCTTCTATTTCTGTCCATGAAAAAATATTAGAGCTCTTTAAGCTCTACTACAGATAGGTTTTATTTTTATTTTTTTGGCCCCTTCATATCTCCATAAGCAACTATATTATCCCCATGGCTTCATTTGCATGTCTGCAAATATTGGTGCCTCAGATGTTCCCATTAAGCATGGTATCCTTTCTGATCTTTCAGAAGAGTTATCCAAAGACACCATACACTCACTATGTGCAAAGTCAAATTTCATGATTTCTCTTCTGTTTTCTAATCTAAGCCTCCCTCTCTTTCTCAAGAACATTCCACCCACGGTGGAGGCATGAGGACTAGGATGTCCTGGTCCAATATCATGTAGTTATCACTCTCTGAAATATTTGTTAGTGTGATGTTGTCAAGAAATGTCTCCACACACAAAATATGAAAATTTTAACAAATGGAATATTTTTTTGTGGTTGATAAAAGGGAGAACATGGTTTATTATTTGGAAACTTTGGAAAAGAAAGCTCTGTGGAAGACCAAAAGCATTCCAAATTATTTTTACAACATGAAGTTGGGCCTCTAAACAAACTCAGGGACATTATCAGCTAGATGAGAGAACTATGGAAGAAGTGGCTGAGGAGAAGTCATTGGGAATGTGAGGGTCCTGCTACCACTTGCTTATTATTTATTTTTAATTTCACTTTGAGAATTTCAAGTGTGAGTGCTGTGTTCACATCATTACTAACGCCCTCTCTCTCCAGTTCCCCCCTAGTCTCCCACCCTTATCCAAAGCAATTTCTTCTTAGTATGATTAACTCATACACACACCTACGGATGCACGTGCACACTTATTTTGTTGAGTCCATTTAATGTTGATCATATGTATATGTCTTTGGAATTGACCACTTTGGAATGGGTAATCAATCAAGGGCTCATCCCTGAAGAAGAATGATTCCTCTATTCTCAGCAGGCATTAATAGTTTATAGCTTTTCATCTACAGGTAGGGCCTTTGAAATTTCCCCCCTTCACTTTAGCATGTCAGCTGGTGAAGTGGTTGTTCAGATCTTATTCAGCTCACTGTATTACCCAGATTTCATAGTGTCAACTTCCCCGTATGTGTATAGAGGACAGTATCTCATAGCAGACGTCCTGATACTCTTGGGTCTTACAGTCTTTCTGCTCTTACTTGTCTCTTCTTCTCCTCCTTTTCCTGGGTGCTCCCTGAGACTTAGATGCAGAGGTTGCCATATACGTGTTTTCAGTTAGGGTTGGGTATCCCATGGTGAGTTGCTCTCTGCATTTGGGAAGTTTTAGGCTTCTGCAATGGTCTTTATCTACTGCAAAAGAACCTTCTTTAAAGAGGAGTGAGAGCTACACTTATCTGTAGACGTTAGGATGAGTCTTTAGAACCCAGCTAGAACCCTATATCGGTTTAGGAAAGGGGCAGCAGTATCTCTTTCTATAGGGTCCATGACTTTGGACACCATGGACAGCTGGCTAAGTTTACAGAACCCAGCACAGGTTCCCTCCTATTGAGTTAGTCCTAGATAGGTATTCATTACTCCCAAGATATAAGTGTACAAGTATTGTATTCTTAGGATAGCTTACTATGCTGGTCATTGTGGTTCATAGGCTTTAAAGCTTGGTCAACTATTGACCACTGTTTTCCTGTGACAGCTGGTACAGCATCTTCCAGCACTAGGAGAGCTAGTCCAGGTCCACTTCAGTTTTATTCCTCCAAATCTTGTGCATAAAATGTGTTGTATCTTCAGCAATATTGTCATACCTTCAAATGTTTTTAGGAAGCCAAAGGCAGTGGCAATAGACTGTATTGCTTTGGAAATCTCTTGGAATTCCCAACAACTCAAAAGAAGGTTATCTATGTTTGGCACAGGGGAGAGGGGTTGTTAAATAACTATGGCTTTAGGGGAGCATTATCATTTCAAGTGTCATAGTTTATGTATAAATAGAGATAGAGAGAACATATTCACATATATTAGTTAATATACATATTAACTGATGACAATATGATGTTTTCTGTGACTTTTTTAATTGGAAGAACTTAATCTTGAATGATATTTGCATAAAACCCAAGGTATACTGGTGTTATTTTGCACATTTACATTCCTTCACAGCTTTGTAGAAATAACAGGGTATTAAAAACTGCTCGTACGTCACTACCAACCATGACAGAATCATGCTAGAGGCACAATGAGGACCCTATGGTGTCACTGTGGTGTTAAGAACACCTTAACTCCAACTGGAAAGATACTATTTTGCCTCCTCTTCAAAGAATCTATTCCTGTGCAGAACACGTATCTTATGCTTTGCTTTTAAACAGGTTTTGTATGTTGGGGGGCTTCTGTTTACTACTGCTATAATGTGAGGGGCACAAAAGTATGATTATAATCTTCTGCATTGAAAGAGTAAGTGTCCTAGACTGAAGTCATGAAGTAGAGAGATACCAAAGAAGGAACATCAGTAGCAGAACATTTATAAGAAACATTACTTTGAGGCAAATCTAGAAAGAAAATTTGGTGCTAGTTCAGGAAGGGCCCTAAACTTTTCTCTGGGAAGAAGTTTACTATTTTCTGAAGACCATATAGTGACGCTGAAGATTTTTAAGCAGATGACTGTTTATGTTTAATCAGACTGAGCCAATATAGCATAGTGGCTAATAGCTCATTTGGAATTAGAAGCCATTGATTCAAAACCCTGTTCCACCATTTGCTCACTACAAGACTTGATCTATTTAGTGTGTGTGGTTATGTGTATGTGTGCCATGTGGGATCATGTGGAGGCTGATATCATCCTGTCTTCCTCTGTTGCCTCTCCAGCTTATTATATTTTGAGGCGGTGTCTCTCACTGAGCCTGCATCATCATTTCAGGTAGACTGTCTGGCTAGAGATTCTTGCTTCTGTGTTCCCAGCACTGAGGGTAAAGATGTGCGCTGCTTATACCAAGTGGAATAAAAGAGAGTAAGAGAGACCAGAAAAAAAATGACTAGTTCTTCACGGAAGTCCATAGGGGCATTTCAGCAGGCAGAGAACCACCAATAGGGCTGATGGTATGAGCCCATGTAGCCACAGTTTGATGACCGTGAAGACGTTCCATGGTTTCAGTGAAGGTTTAAGGGAGAAGTCAGATGGTGAGTGGGGGAAGTGCAAGCCACCCTTCAAAAGGGTGTGACATGAAAGAACAGGAGGGGCAAACAGTTTATAAGAACTAGGAAAGTATCAAAATGGAGAGAAGGAGTTTCAAATGGTTTATCTTTTTAACCATATGTTTTACTAGAAGAAGTCATTGAATCTTTGGGAGCTGGAGTTGCAGTTGCATGCGGCTTGATGTGGGTATTGGTAACCTAAGGTGGGTCCTCTTGGAGAGCCATGCTTTTAACCTCTGAGCATCTCTCTAGCCTCATGAATGTCCTGGAGATTATGATCTTCTTCCTTCTATATTCCAAGTTCTGGGATTACAAGATAGTGTACAATCTATGGCTGAAAATGAATTTCATTAAGAAAAGAAAAATAGGAGACAGATGAAACTGACAGAGATTCCATGTAAGATGACTTCTATCTTCAGAAATGCTCCAAATAGCTGCAGAGACTAGAGTGAGTCTCTAGTCTGAGATATTGAGTATAGATTTGGAAAGTCTCCTAGGGACATAAGGAAGCATCAGCCAGACATAAGTTACAGGTGGCAGCAGTGATATGCCAGCTAAATTTGACCAGACTGATATTTTCTATTGATGCTCCATTAAAATCTGTCTGGGGAATGGTTGTTATTCCTAGACCCAGGAAAATGGTTTCTGGATGTTGTAGGGCTAGAGACTCAGTCTACAACAGATGGAAAAAATGTTCTAAGATAAGAAAACTAAAAAGCAACGAGATGATCCCTCTTCTCAATAAATTTTGCTTAAGGTGGAATATAGACATTCACACCAATAGTATCAAGAGCTCAATAAGGACTACATGAAACTTTATCATTATGTTTATCATTAATCTACATTAGATATACATATCATTAGTGTTGACACCTTTTCACAGTCATTCGTGATTATACAACAAACAGCAAAATATTTGAGTCACTTGTTCCTATCACTTTGTCTTCATGTTTCAGTTCTCACACTATAAACAAGCCCCCTCCCCAAGACCCTTCAGATGCAGGCTTTTTCATTGCTGCATTTTTGTATTGCATGCTTGGAGTGATTTGAAGTTTTAAAGGCCCACAGGACTTGGAGAGATGGCTAAGCATTTAAGAGCCTTTTGCAGAGGACCCAGCTTCAGTTCCTAGCATTCAGGTTGGGAAGTTCACAACTGCCTGTAACTTCGGTTCCAGGGGATCCAACACCCTCTGGCCTCCATGGACATCTACATGCATGTGGTGCACCTAGAGATATGCAAGCAAGCACTGTTACTCATAAAATAAAGAATAAAAAAATCATTAAAATTGTCATCAAGCTCAGTTCTAAAGCACTGCCTGGAATTCCTACACATAAGAAAACAAAAGACTATAATACCCCTCACAACATAAGTATGCATGGCAGTGAAGCTTGACTCGTGCATGTAATAAAGTGCTATAGGTCATAGTTCAGTGTTAATGAATCACAACATACCCTAGATGACTTAAAACATAAACATTCATGAAAAGGGTTTTGCTTGGCTGGTTGACAGAAAGACAGGAATGGCGGGACCACAGCCTTTTTCTTGCCTAGCAGCAGATTCTATTTGCTAGTTCAGCATTTTGTGGTGACTTCACAGACATTAGTAGTAAAAGCAACAAGACTCCATCGAGCAATGGAGACAGGACAGAAAGTCGATGGTTCTCTCAGGGAAGGTTAAGGGTCCTAAGGGAATATGTTTTCGAAGATTCCAAGACATGCATTGGAAGACTAACTCCAATGCTAAAGGCAGCAGAAGGAAGAAGAACTGACCAATAGCCAAATATTCCAAATTAAATTAATCTCTTCGCCACATGAGAACTGTTTGTCACAGCATAAAGTTGCATGACATTGAAAACATATGTGTCACTCAATCACTCAGAGAGTGTTAGGATTTTAGGGACATGCTGAGAAGCTGGGTGGCTTGGGAAGTCTATCCCTAGTCCTGATGACAGCTCAGCCCCTGGGGAAACCTCTCCACTCTGTCTAAGGAAGCAGCCTCTTCAGCTCCGTTAGTTTCAGCCTTGTTTGGTCAGAATGTCTGGGCTTCCTAAAGGTTTTCTGAGTAACCAAGTTACATGTATAATAGCATTCCCTGGTACCTTTCACCTAACCTTCACCAGGATCTGTGGTCTTAATGACAAAAGAACGCTGTTTCCTTAATACTAATTTATATAATCTATATAGTGTCTGACAGGTTTCCAAAATAATTTGCGTTGTAGTAAAATTCTCAGATGAGAAGCAGGGGCTCAACGGCATTAAATCAACAGGGTAGCTGACAGTTAATTGCAGTTATTTTGGCTTCAAGGTCTATGCTATGCCTTTTTGTGGTGTGAATGTGAACTGTTCCCCATGGGTTCTTTGGAAACTTGCTTCCTGCATTTGGGGGGTTATGTTATGGTAGTACCTTCAGACGGTAGAGACATCGTTGGGGGGCCAGCTTTGGGTTTTACAGCCTGCCATCACTTATGCTTCTCTCTTGCTTGATGCTATCCAGGTGCTCTCATTTTCTGCTGCCATGCCTTCTGTGTCGTGATGGACTGCATCCTTCTGGAGCCCTGTGAGGAAAAAGCCCTTTCTCCCTTACACATTCTTCTTCCAGGCATTCTGTCACAACGGAAAAGTAACTGAAACACTTCAGATACCCCAGTCATTCAGGACTAGACTTTAGGATGTTCCCGCATGTGCTGAGATACTTCAAAGTCTGGTGATGGCAGTCAAAAGTACTTTGTGCAGATGTTCATTGGCCGTTTATTGTATGTTTGTATTTATTTTTAAATTACTAATGCACAGGCTTAAAGCTTATTCACATTCATTCATAATGCTTTGTTTTAGAAAAACGATACAATGTTTTCCTTTTTTGCTTCTTTCTATTTGGAGTTTAATGCAGGGATTCACAACACTGAGCAATAAATGATGCGAAATGCAGAAAAATGTCATGGAGTTCCATTACCTTCTTGTGTGTTCTAAGGGTTTTATCTAGACCCTTGCACATTAGAAGCACTAATCTACCACTGAGTTAATTACACCCCCATTCACTGGCGTTTGATTTTGCGGATGTGTTCATTCTTGGTCTTTAAATCCAAGGTCTTGGCTTTGCAGATGTAAAAACCAGGAGAAAAAAGAAGAAGGACTTACAGTCCCTCACTGTGCTGTGTGAGGAAAGTTGGAAGTCTGTGTGTACTCTGAGTGGGCAGCGCAGGATGATCATTAGACCAAGGTTTAGTGGCCTGAAAGCCTGTGCTCAGTGTTACCCTTGTGGTCCACTCTCTCTTCTTCCCTAGACAGTCTACTTACTGTTCCTGAACTTCAGGTTCTTTGCACAGTGAAGTAGGAATGGAGATGCCTATTGTCAGGGACTAAGGGGGCCATTAATTACACTTGCCATCCCTAGTATGATACCTGCTCTATAACCCATAAGGTGTGTCCTTCTTACCTATTGTAAAAAAGTAGCAAAGGTCTCTGCTAAGAACTTACCAAACTGAGGATCAAAGTAACCAGTGCCCACTAGTGGGGGGTGGAGTCATGAAGCTGCTGCTGAGTCCTTTCTCTGATACCGTCCATTAGTAAAGCCTTCGCGACTCCATCAGGGTGGAGGATGGGGCATGATTCCCCGTCCCCTCTTGCCTTGAAAAGGAGATGCTTCAAGCAAATCCTTGGCTGGTACCCACTGTATTTCCTGTTATGTATGCGCAAGTCATATAGTGTTGGCAGAAGCAAAGTCATAAACCCTGGCTCCCAATCAAGTATTCTTTCATCCGTGATGAAGCAAATGGGCACATTACAAAGGACAAATCATCTGTGTGGCTTAGAGCTTTATTTCCATGTACAGCCCATATTTTGTATCACAAAATTTAGCAGGAACTTAAGAAACAAAGCAGCTAATGTACAGGTGGTGCTTCTTTAATTTGTACATCAAGTGTGAACTGGAGGTGTGTGTGTGTGTGTGTGTGTGTGTGTGTGTGTGTGTGTGTGTGTGTGTGTGAAAGAGAGAGAGGGAGGAGAGAGAGAGAGAGAGAGAGAGAGAGAGAGAGAGAGAGAGAGAGAGAGAGAGAGAGAGACTATAGATGAAATAAAGGATAGACAAGTAAAATGGAGCTAAGAATATGTATATAAGACGTTGCTTAAGGACTGATGAACCTAGAAACACTGCACCCAGGGAACTGTGCACATGATCTAAGGTCTTCAAAGCAATTGCAGAATGAATATTGTTCTCATTTTACAAATAAATGTTCATGCAAAAATGAGTCTTACCATCAGGTCTTATTTCAAAGTCGTACCCTCTTCACACTGTGGGTTGATGTAATAGCTCATCTTTCTCCTATGTGGATGGTGGATGGGTGGATGCAGAGGAAGTGGACTACTTTTTATGTCTAATTAAGAAAATTGGCAGAAATTCCACATGCCAGAAAGTGCAGTGAGGTGACGCAGACTTTGTATGCCAATACACCTTGGAAGAGTGAATCCTAGGTAGAAGAGCAGTGAAACCAAGTATCCACTGATGGCTTTCCTTACTTCCATTAACCAGTGTACCAGGGCATGAAGTTTCACCATACTTGAGGACTTTGAGGAAAGTTAAGGTTGTAGGTATTTGTGCAGATTGAAGGAGATCCTGGCACTCAGGAGCCCAGACACACTGAGCACTACACCTTGAATGGAAAAGTATTCAAGCACTCGGGAGCCAATGAACATCACAGGCCACAGTAAGCCCAGGCAGCTTCCAGAGTGGGGCTTGGTCAGATCTTAACCCTTTCTTTTTCACCATGTTTGGATTTTAGTTTCAGGGCCAAAGTATGTTTCTTTCACGGGCTCTTTTGGCCTTTTGGGTTCTAATTTCAGGGCCAGGACACATGTTTTTCACTGGCTCTGATTCGAGGGCTAAAGTGTATTTCTTTGGTGCTGGTTTCAGAGCCAGGGCATGTTTCTTTTTGGTTTGGGATTCAGGAATAAATGTATTTCACTGGCTCAGGTCTTCGATCCAGAGTGGGTTTCTTTTACTAGCTCTGGGTTCAGGGCTAAGGTGGGTTCTTTGGCTGGCCACTTTTTCCTGCAAAGGTCACATGTAACAGTGCATAAAATCCATTTTTTTTTTCAGAGGTAAAGATGCCCAAATGACTACTTCTAACATTGTCTGGACTCACCCTGATGGCTGAAGCCCAGGGAGTCGCTGAGCCAGCACACTTTCCTTGTCTATATAGTTTGGCTCTAGAATGAGCTGGTTGCCATTGCACAAGTTTCTGGGTAAATTGTCTTCAAATAGATTCATTCATCTAACACATGATGCAGACTCCCTTCTCTCTCTCCAAGCTCCCTTTGCATCCCTCTCTAAGTGGCCAGCACCAGGTATCCCCATCACAGCCCTCAGTCAGGGATAGTGAATCAAGCTGGCTCAATTCAAAATATTTTGAGCAGAGTTCTGTCCAACTCAAGACCTCCACACAACAAAAGCATCCATTCTCTCAACAGGGCACATTTCAAAAATATTTTCTTTCAAAGTCAGCTTTTTAATGAGCCTTGCTAACAAACCACTGTTTTACTGACACACTGTTAATGGGACTATTTCTGCAATCCTGCCCTTATGTTCTCATGTATACCAGAGGCTAGGAGGGTGTGTATTCGTTTTGATACATTTCCATGGCCATGAAACTAAAATTCAAGCAACATTGTAACTTCTTGGAGTCTCTTGCACCCCCAGTGAGAATGCACTCAGCCCCAGCTGTCTGGCCAAATGGTATTTTGTCTTCCACCCACTGCCAGCTGCTTCTTATCTTGTCTCAAGACAGTTGAGTTGAGGATGCAGGAAAAAACAGTTTTATCTAGGACTGTGAAGAAGGCTTTCTATTGCTAATTAAAGCCTATTGGGAATGAATTCAACTTTGGAGGGGGTGCTGAGAAAAAACTGCTTTTCCAGCTGTTGCTGTGAGCCAGGCCAGACCATGACATCACATGGTGTTCTGCTTTATGTCCGGGTGCTATTCCCTGTGCCTATTTCTGTTCATCATATCCTTCTCCAGAATGAATGGGAATGACAGGCAATGGATGACCCTGGAGGTGTTCTAGAAAACATAAAATCCTTACTTTTCCCCAAAGGTGCTATACACCTTTATATTGTTTTACAATCCTTCCTCTTGGGTTTAAGTCTCTTCCTTATATAGCCTCACTGATCCATGCTCCAAACCCAAACCATTTCTCATGATCTCTCACACAGGTTTTAGGAATAAAATTTCCCAGCTATCCTTGGAACTAGAATAAAGTAATTTGTCACATTTCCAACGATGGAAAATAAGTTGAGATAAGCAGAATTTACTGTGTATCCTTTGTATTTCTTCTGCTTTCAATGAAATTTTGATGTCTACATTTAAAGCATGACTTCATCATCTTGAGAGGACAGACACTGAACAAGACCAAAAAGGCATCAAAGGGCCTAGATAGGATGCCATATTAGAGTTAACCATTTTGCTCATCAGTTTTTTATTTACCCATCAATCATTTGTTAATATACAATGATATATATCTCTTTATACATACACACAGAGATGTGTGTGTATGTGTGTGTGTGTCCAGGCCTACACACACCCAGACACACATATTAAAGCATGAATTATAATTGGTATTTAATGAAAACTCAGAGCCAGATATTGGTAAAAAGCTGGAATATCAGAGAGAGGAAACAGACCACAGTCAGTTCTCACCCAGCCAACTTCTCAGGTGAACAGGGTAAATGTTATTTTCAAGAGTCCCCAGCCTGCCTGGTTGCTTCTACAGAATACCCGAATGTCTGCCTGCACCTGCCTTAAATATCTTCTCTTCCAAGTTGTTTCACTTCTGGGTTGAACTCTGTATCATAATCCTAGAGTTGAGATGAAAGGTGTGAGCTACTACTGATTTGTTTTCAGGGTTTGAACTCAGAACTACAGAAAGATCTGTTTCTGAGTTAAGGAATTAAAGGTGTAGGTCACTACTTGGTAATTCCTGTGCTGGGATTAAAGGCATGGGTCACTACTCTCTGACCCCCATGGCTTGACTCTGGGTGATTCTGCTTTCTGATTTAATTAAATATAAACTATATCCCCACACACACATACACACATTTATTACAGCAAAGCACTGCTCTAATCAATAGGAATTCACTGGTAAACAAACTAGATGGAGTCATGTTATTAATCTTACAATTTATCAGACAAAGGCAGACCTAAGTCAATAGATAACATGCAATAGTGTAATTTTACGGAAAGAGATTGTGGTGTTTTGAATGAAAATGGCCTCTATATGTTCAAATACTTGATATCCAGTGAAATGTTTTAGGAAATGTGACCTTGTTGAGGGCACGTGTCACTAGAAGTGGGGCTTTTAGTTTTCTAAAGCCCACACCAGTGCAACCAAGTACTATGTGGTTGGATTTAAGGCTCACTCCATGAGCTGGAACCCACGATTGACGCTGCTTTGGTGGTCCAAGAATCTGAGACTAGATGGGCCATGGATCTAAGTGAAAACAAAACACTGTTGTTCTGCTAAAGGAACATAGCAATAACATGATTCCTGCTGATGTTCTGCTATACTCGTATGTCAGTGTCTTGCTCGGCCATTGTTAGAGAAGTTGATCTCTTGCAGTCGAATGAGAACAAGTACAGAGGCTGCAGTTGAACCACGGGTAGAGAATGAGAACCTGGAGCACTTAATTCTAAACAGAGTATCTCCATCAAACCTCGTCCTCGGGGTTCTGGGAGCTCTGCTGATGAGGAGGTGGGAAGACTGTAAGACTTAATGGGGCTGGAAGACAAGAAAACAAGGTCTCTACACACAACAGGACTGACACACCCATGAACTCACAGAAACCGACAGCATGCATAGGGGTCTGCGCAGGTCCACACAAACCCCATCCCTAGCCAAGAAACTGTTCCTAATTGATGACCACTTGCCAACAAAAAATTTTAGTTTTTCTCCAGTAGAGTCTCCCTGGGTATACTAACTACACTGAAGGGTAGGCCCCATGCCCCGCAGCATGGCTCACACAAACCAAGCTCAGAGGTATTTCTGTATTTGTTTGTTCTGTTTCTTTATGGGTTTTTCTTTTTGTTGGTTTTGGTTTCCAGTTTTGGTTTTTTTTGTTTTTTGGCTCTTTTTCTGTTTGTTTTATTCTGGTTTATTGGTCTGTATTTGATCTTATTGTATTAGTAAGAGTTGGTGAGGCGATGGGGAGGATCTGGGAAATGCTGAGAGCACAACTAAAATCAGAATTTATATATATATATATATATATATATATATATATATATATATATATATATATATATATATATATAAACCTATTTAAGAAAGAGCCCGGTGCCATTCCTAGTTAACTCTCTCTTGTGCTTGTGAATCAAGTATAAACTCTAAGCTATTGCTCCGACACCATGGCTGCCTGCCTGTTCCTGTCTTCTCTATTATGATGTATCTGGTACAGTAAGGTTTCTGGCCCCAGGTGACCAGAGGTCCAGACACACAGACCTGCCACCCCAGACCCCTTAGCTGTCCACAGCTGATCAGGCCCCCAGAAATGATTCAGACGCTTACATTAACTTCATGCTGTTTGGCCTATGGCTCAGGCACTTTGCTAGCTAGTTCTTACATCTTAACTCAACCCATTTCTATTAATCTGTCTGCCACGTGGCCTGTGGCTCACCTGTGTTCCTTACATGCTTCTTTTTGGGTTGCAGGCTCAGTCTGTCTCTGACTCCACCCTGCTTCTCCTACCATGTTGTGATTTCCCCACCTACTTTTTCTATGGTACCTGTCATGGGCCAAAACAGCTCCTTTATTTAAAGATTGATATCCACAGCATACAGAAAGACATTCCCACAATCATGCATCCTTTGAGAATCTCTAACCTATCTCTAGAGGATACCTGTTCTGAATGCGGTGCAATCATGGTGCACAGTTGTCATACTACATTTCTCATCGAGCGATGGCAATACAAGCCTGTGAGTGTTCAGTATAGATGCAATTTATTTTCAAATGTTTAGATGTTTGAACACACGGATATAGTACAGGATGTGTATAGAAGGGAAGATAGACTATAATTATTCAGTAGTAGATTATCTCTTATATTCAAAAGTGCTACCTTATGTTAATAACTTCATTTATTTGAGTTAAACTGGTTCAAAGTGTGGCATATGGGTCAGTCTTCCACTGCCATCAGGAACTGATACCTAGTTAATAATAACATCCCCGATCCTGATCATGTGTAGTTTATAATCTATGCTAATTTATAACCCTTTTCTTAATAACTTTGATACCGTAAACAATGCTGAGCTAATAACACATTTATAGAGCACTCAGCTTTGTTTTCTACTAAATTTTATATAAAACTTTTGTTACCAGCAGGGAGATCTTGAATTCCACAGAACACTAGTCTCTAGAGGGGATTGTAGAGCAAAAGGCTGTAGGTTTGACTGGAATGGGATGATCTGGATTTATATCTCAGTCGTCACTGGAAGCTCTGGGAACATTGTTGGGACTAATAAAATGGTAACATTAACATTCCTCTAAGGGAAGACTTTACATAGGCCAGCCTTGTTCACCCATTTGTTTACACCCTAAATTATTACGGAAACTTTTACCAAGGGCCTCTGCATGTGAGGCACGGAACAGGGGTCTGGAGGAAAACAAATAATCATGTGATTCCATTGAAAATTCTGTAAGTGCCGTGTTTTTTCAGCAAGTGGTTCCCATTTGTGGTTCTGGGAAGAGGACGTTAAATGGACGGCTACTATGATTGATGAACTGTTGGGGGGTTTGGAGTTGAATGCAATGTGTTTCTTGATTTTCGAGGATGTTCCTTATTCACTTTCCAGGCATCCCCCGAGAGTCTGTAAGAGCCTCTGGGGATAAAAGAGCCAAAAAAGTACCCCATCACAACTCAAACCGCTAGCCAATCAAATATCCCATGTTCTGTATTCCTCTCACAGGGATTGCATATCAGATATTTACATTCGGATTCCTAATAGTAGCAAAATTACAGTGATGAGGTAGCAAAGGGAATAACTTTATAGTTAGGAGTCACCACAACTTAAGGAACTATGTTAAAGGGTCTCAGCATTCAAAGGGTTGAAAAGCACCCACCTAGAGTAGCCTGAGTATCAATTCAGGGAATCCCACCTTAGACTGGCCTGGGGGCAAGTCTGTGGGAGACTGTCTTGAATGTTAATTGATTTAGCAGAGCCTAGCTCGTTCTGTCTGGCCCCGTTCCCTGTACTGGTGGTCCTTGGTTACACAGAAGGCTAGCCAAGCATGGATCTGTGAGAGAGCCAACAAGGAACGTTCCTCTATGGTTTCTGCTTCAAGTTCCTACTTAAGTTCTCTCTTGATTTCCCTCAGTGACAGACTGATCTACAAGAGGAAATGAACCATCCCCTCCCTCAAGTTGTCTTTGATCTTAATTTTTGTCACAGAAACAGGATAAAACTAAAACCCCGAGGATCTCTCTAACTGTGCTTTGTATAAAGATTCACCCAGATCTTTGCCAAACTCTACATGGCAAGTGTTCTATGGACTTTTCACGAAACTTATCACCCTGTATTCCTTTCTCACATCTTATCACATCCTAAGATCCTCTGCAGTAGAACAAGCCTCACATCTGAAGGAAGAGAAAAGCCCAATTATCGAATGGCCTGTCCAGCAGCCAGGAGGGAAAGAGAATAGAATCAAATAATGCTGAAAGACCAAGAAAGATAACTTATCATGGTGGCCATCCTCAAACACACAGGTGGTTTACTTTTTAAGTCCATGACAATGAGATCTAAAACTTATTTTTCATGCATATTTTAATACACATATAATGAGCAAGATAAAGTCGGAGCAGCTGTGGGGGCTTTGAACCAGGAGCTAGATTTATGGGTCTGCAGAACATGATCCCTGGGGCAACCCTTACCCTTGGCTGAGGAAGTACTGGCTGGAAGGAGGCAAGTGTTCAATGAGTGTTAATTGGGGGAACATATTGTGGGGATCCTGACAATCATGGCTGGTAATGCCCGAAACACAGGCCAGCGTTGGCCATCAACACTGGACAGGCGATGTTGGGAGTAGTTATTTATGCTGCTTCAGTTCATTTGTCCCATCTATGAGTCAAGGACAGTCATCAGAACACCAGCATCATAGAGAAGTTACAAATAAAGGGAGTGTCGAGCTCAGCTCAATACATTGGGCATCCACAAACACACAGGTCTATGCCACATAAGAAGAAATCAATTGAAGTGACTGTTTTGATGCCAGAAAGTAGAGGAGCTATGGACCACACTGTTGAGGCTCTAGGATTTTGATAATGCATCATTCCGAAATCCCAAGAAGCTTGTCTACCTCTCATGTTCCAGTGGAATGAGACTTCTGTATTTAGGAGTCTTTCATTTGAAAGCTATTCCTTCTAGCATTTGAAATGAACTCTAAAGGCTTTCATCTAAAGAAGAAATGTATTGTGTTTGATACCTGGGAAGCCCGCTTGGGCTCCGTAGTTGGAACTAGTGCCCCAAGGATTGTCTCTCTTTCTCTCAAGGTAAATTTACTCTACATTAGGTGTCCATATGAGGAGATTGAACTCTCTAGGTTTATAGTGTCTTCCTGGAGAAGACAGAGCATCTATTTCCAAGTAATTTCAGTCAGATACTTGGGAGAGACTTGATTGGTCTATTCTAGTTTCAATGTTTGTCCCTGACCCAGTCCCTTTGTCCAAGACCTGAAGTATCCATGATTAGTCATTGCTGGTCCTGTGTCCCTCTCTAGAGCTCAAAATGCAATTAGGGTGACTGGCTACTCGTGTTGCCAAAGTATATTCTTTGTATCTTCCCATTCTACATTTCTGATCAGTTTATATTTTATTTCCATGAAATTTGTTATTAAAAATTTCTATTTTAAAAACTGAGCTAATCTTAAGAAAATTATCTCTAAGTCAAATGAAATTATACAGATAAAACTTAAGAAAAAATATGTATTTGTATGTGTGTGAAATCTTAAACTTATGGGATTCAGAAGAGGGGGATTTTGATTGTTTCATTTAAAAACTTTTCTCATTACTGAAGAGACCACATTGCTTCATTGCTAGAGGACCACATCTGTTTCCAGAAATAATAGTGTGCTTACAAAGAATAATTGGTCCTGAGTGATGTCTCAGAGGTCCTTGTGGAATTTGAGAGAGAAAAATGCTCTGATCTTCATGTTAGAGATGCATGTGGGGTTAGAAGTTTTGGTCATGGAGTCATCTTCAAAGGAGAACTTAGAAAGAGATTCTTCATCTAGTTGCAAGAATAACCGTGTCCTCTCAAATGCGTGGAAACTGCAGCGCACAAAGCGACTCAGGTTCTAGCTCCTGTGACTGGAAGAGCACAAAGATCCTGGGAGTGGATTTTCCCCCTCCCTCCCCTCGGCCCCTCCCTCCCTCCCCTCCCTTCCATTACTTATGTAAGGAGCAACTGGAGTTCTCAGGAGCCAACTACTCTTGGTGGTGATGAAATTCTTTCCAACAAGGAGAATGTGGGGGCACATCTGTGCTCTGTCAGATAGTAAACATATTGGCATGACAGAAATGTTCCGGATGATGCAAATGCATTTGGCTGCCATGGTTCACTGCCTTTGGCTCCAGGTCTTCCTTAAAAACAGATTATGCAACACCTCGTTCATTTATTTACAGTTAGGAAGTACTCTTTTTTTTTTTTTCCTTTTTTTTTTTAAAAAAAAAAAAGCCACAAAAAAGATGTAGTTAATATGAAGAAGAGACAAGAAAGCTCAACCCTTCCCCTGACACAAAATGTCTTCCTGGATGTAATGCTGTGTCATCCCATTTGATTTATGTTGTTCCATTTGATTTGAGGGATGAATTCCTAAATTTGGCTCTGCTCACTTAAAACTAGTAAACATCAAAGCTATTTAATTCTCAAAGGAGGTTAGTGTAGAGCATTTGCATCTTCCTAAGAGCATATGAGCCTCCCACTCTTTATTTGCAGGACACCTCCACAAAGTGCTTCTTACAGCGGCATCAGCAGGCTCTCTACCTCAAGGTTTTCATTATCCCTTTTTTTGTATTCTAGGAAATCACTGTTTCCCTTTATTCCTTCCTTACTCCATTGTTTACACCCTTGTGTATCATTCCAGAGAGTTTTATGATCCTCTTCAAAACACTTAAAAATAAATTGACTGGTGTCTGGTCATATCTATCATTTAGTTTCAAAGTTATTGATTCTCAGAAAGGTTTTTCTCATCCTAATATCATGATTTAGTGGATTTTTGGGTTGTTTGGTGGGTCATAAAGGAGTAACAACTGAGAAAAAAGAGTGAATCTTAGGCCAACTATCATATTGCTTTGAAATTACCCACAATGAGCCTATACATACATCCATGCAGGTAGCAAGCATTTTTGTCAGCCACGGGGCCACCAGAAATAGCCTAAATGTCAGTGAAAATTTATGTATACATTTGTTGATAAAGTACCTTGAATCTTGACTGATTTAACGGGTCCATGTCATTTTGATTCTATGATATTCCCAAGGTGCCCCCATATAGACTTAACAAACTCTGTCTTCTTCCTTCCTCTTTGTGGATGGATGTAGATGGACATTGCATAGTACACATTATTTGATGCCTTGCTCTTTTGAGTTAGCAATATATTTTGCTTTACAGTTTATGATACAGACAAAGAGAAACTCAGAGCAGAGACCATACATTACATTGTACTGTTGAGTATCTGCTGATAACAAGAAGACAGATGTCTGCAGACACCTATGCCTTTGAGAGGATATTAGTTTTTTTTAAGATTTCTGTATGAAATGTATGCTGCAATTGTGTTCTTGTGTGTGAGCTCCATGATTCTTAGTCAAAGCCAGATCGTCTCTAAATCCCACGTTAAATAAATACCCATTTCTGCTTTGGGCACTGGGGCAGTACAAGAGGCTTGGGGTTTGCAATCCACCGGCAGTGAATCCTTTTGAGATAGAAAATGAAGTAGAAGAAGTGTGACTGACTGCTGGAACCCACAGAGGGAAACAGTCAGGAAGAACTAATTTAATTTAAGGAGAAAAGAACCCTTCAGAAAGGATGTATCTGTGGAGGTCTGGAGTACCACTCTGCAGTGGGAGAGAGACAGAGAGCAGTTCTCCAAGAAGGAACAGAGAAATCAAAGCTCTGGAGAGGAGGGAACAGGACAAGCCGATTTTCAAGAGATGTTCAGCTCCCTAGACCCCCAAACAGGATTGATGGGGAATCAGAAAGAACATGCAGAACACCAGACTTCCAACTATTGAAAGGAGACATTTAATGAAGCCAGAGGTGACCAGTGTCAATCAGGAGGATTTCTCAGTGTTTGTTCCCAGGAGAATGTAAGGCAGTTGGAAGGGAACTGAGGTTTGGAAGGATAACAGGCTATGATTGGATCAAACAAACTGCTCCCCAAATCCACAGCCCATCTCCAAAGCCTCTTTACTTATTTTTACAACTGTGTGTTTTCTCTTTGGCCAAACAGTAAAGAATATTGTAGTGTCTCTGAAGAGCTCTGCCTGCAGTCCATCCTGGGCTTAACACAGACCTCAGACAACTGCCACTCAAATGGAGGCCTTCTGAACATTTAACTGGCTCTCCGATATAAATTCAGCAGAAAATAGAATTTTGAAGACTATAATTTTTTTTTTTTGTTAAAATAGCAAATAAACAACACCAGAGTTTAGAACAGAAGGGGATGTTAGGGCTCAAGTCTGTGTCTTCATTTGCTTTACAGATAAATATAAGAAGGAGTGAAAGTTAGCCTACATCCTTGGTATCTTCTCCCACCCTTGAGGATTTAGACAGAGCTGGTGGGCAGATCTGGGAACTTCTAGGGGCATGCCTTAGGATGTAGCGTATGTATATCCTAGTTAAATTGAAGTCAACTTCAAGGAATCTATAGGATACCCTTGGTTCTCCTGTCCGTGTTGATTCAATAACCACTGACTGGGTCCTTAGCTTCCAACCTCCTCTCACGTTCACAGAAAGACTGTGAACAACATGTGCAAAGGTTTTATTATTACCTGCTTCGTGCTCAGTCTTTCCTTCGTATACTTAAAAAAAATCTCATTAGCAAGAGTACTGGTTTCTCTTCTATTTTTCCCATTGCCCTGTGAATTCTATGATGCTAAGGACCAAGGCTGTCTTAGGAATAACTCTTCTACATTCACTGATGGCCAAAGGAAGATTCTCTGCTGAGGGTTGAGATGCACTAATCTATGGGTACAAAGACAAGAAATAAGGGGCAGGTTTATTTTCTATTTAGCAGGATAATAGCATTAGGTTCTCACCTATGACCTGTGGTGTATCTAGTCATATATTTTGAGCTAAGTTAACAACACCAGACACGAGTTCTGTCTTACAGACCTTAAATCCAAGCAGAAAGGGCTCGGCTATTCCCATAACGTTCATGACAATATTATAAGGGTGAACATATTTTTTCCAGACCATTCATTATTGTATCTCCCCATGTTCACAGCTGGGTAAGACTACAGCTGATTTTCCTATACTGGAAACATACATAAAACTGTAAAAGCTGGTCAATATGGATGAAGACCCTAGGTGGTACCTGTTTGGCTTCTCCACGTAACTTGAGTATATGTGCTATCTTTAGCAACAACCTCTCACAATAAAGTTCTGAAGAGTAACTGAAGCAATGGCATAGCCTGTAATGTTTGAGTGTCTGTAGGATCTCATTGATTTGGAAGTAGGTAACTCATGCGTCTCATCCCCCACTCCCTTGAACTCTTCCTATCCCATTATTCTATTCCCTTTTTATAACATTTGTGTCTAGTCTCTTTTCCTTGGAGTTGTCATCCCCACCATGGTACCTCACTACTTTCCTGATTCCTATGGGTCCTCCAGTTTAAATAATCAATACAGAGAACGCCATAGCACATGACTATGCAGTACCAAAATGAGAAGTTAATTCAGGGCCTTGTCAGAAAGCACTGAAAGTGCTGTCATAAGCTCAGGCCAAAATTCATTTAATAGGTAAAATAAATATAACTTGTGATCAAGCTATACCACTCCTGAGAACAATCCCCAAATAATCTACATCCCACTGATTTTGTATATATATTTATGTAAAGACATATTCAAGGTTGAGTATTAATTTCTAGGGCAAAATTGTTCAGAAGTAAAAAGAAAACTAAGAAGTCCTTCCCTAAGGTGGTAGGAAGGGGTGGTGGTCATACTATATTTTATTCTAATCCTATAAGAACCTTTAGAGATACTACATCTCTGTTAATTTTTTTCAATGATTCCAACCAAACACATCCTCTTTGTCATCCTGAGACTATAGTAGTTGCTCAACAAATTTCACTTAAGCATGTTAAAGTGGATGTTAGGATCCAGTGCATCTTGGCAGAGCTCCTTGTTGGGGAGAACCCACATCACCTGATAAAGCAGTGAACCAAGAAGTGTTGGCATGAGAGATGTGAAGCCAATTATTCAAGGCAGCGAACGGCTCTTAGAAGAGGTAGGTACCATGGATGATGGCTACTTAACATTTTAACTTTCATCACTCTGCATAGAGCTCACATTGAGGGGAATAGCCCAGATTTGATGTGAAAATCCACATTGAAGGTTAATTACACATTATCCTGTGGGGACTGCTTCCCTACAGATTTCCTTTCCACTGCTGAGAAGCAGAAAAGTCACAGTAAGTGATTTGTAAGACATATTTCAGCCCTGGAATTTCCTAGTTCTTGTTTCCATGATATGCCCTGGACTATGGAGTAACTGTGGGGCTTTAGAAAGGAAGAAATCAACATTGGAAGGAGTGTTTGCCTCATGGGTGGAGACATCTTACCAGCCTTAACAAACCTCTACCTCTCCTTCTGCCTGTGGACATTTAGGTCAGTCATACCCACCCACACACAAGCAGTCAGCTCACACCGAGAGACTCCCAACCCCATTGGAGACAAAGATGGAGTTTGCTTCATTATCCAATTCTCCAATGTGGAACCTGGCACAACAGTGGTGATGATTAACCCAGATTGTTGAGGAAAAGGGTCTGTGGTAAAAACTCCATGCTTTCCTCTGGTCGTGGCCTTTACACTTAGATTCTCTATTTTTCTGGCTCCTGGTTTGACTAAATTCTCTGTTCCTGACTCCACAGTTTTTGCTTGGAACTCACGATTGTTTTGACCTTTTCAGCTGGAGGTGATTTTGCCCTGTGTGTGGTTTGCATTCATTCACTGCTTCTATGCATTTCATAAAAACCCATCTCAAACAGGTTTCTCTTCTTTAGATGCTAGACTTCATAAACTACAGACTCTACAAAAATCTCCAAGTGTTAGTGTAATGAACCCCCTTTCGGATCCTCATCTGAAATCTGGCTTGCCCTTTACCCCTCATGTATGTTTTCTTTGGCCCCTATTGGTAGGGACAATGATTTTCTGAGAAAATTGTGTGATTTGAATCTCAGAATGTTTTTACATTCCAGAAAAAATACAATGCAGAAAACTGCAGAAAAGAGGTATTTTCAATGGTTTGGATAAGATTTAAATGAGACTACAGTGTAATGTATTCTCCATTGTTAGTCACCGAGGGGGCCACTCCCATCTCTACCACCATAGGGCAGGGCTTCTTAAACTTTATCTGCTTGTGACCTATTTCATTCAAGATATTTTGTATGACCTCAAATACGTAGGCATATAAAAACAGGAAGGCTTAGACTTAGCATGTCTTGAGAGAATACTATGCACTGGCAGTAGCTGACTTTATCTCTTGAACACTCAGCTATTTTTATTCACCATACTCTAATGCCAAGTCTGGGGTTCCCCAACACCAACCACATGTTCTAGAGCTCAGTTTACCATCACTATACAGAATCCATGCTTCCATCTCACAAGATTTTGGATACTGGTCCTGGGCTATTTGTAGTACTTCTGGCCAGCAGATACAGTGAAGGTTCACACAACCCTCTTTAGACTTTGGCAACTTGAAGAGCAATCAGAGTCAGAAAACATTTCACTTATGTTTCTTGGGTTATAAAGATCACAACCAAAGAACAGAAAATGGAAAAGATGCAGAGGGTAAGGAATGGGGATTGGGGGAACAATGCCTCTGTACTCTGCACATTTTCCCTTCTGTTATTTCAACATGCTCCTCCAAATGAAAGTGTTCTGGGCCCAGTCATTAGGGACTTATAGAATGGGGCCTATGGCACACAGACATGACTGATTCCATTCTTTGTTCTTGGTGACTGAGCTCAGTATGGTCCTTTCACCTCAGAGACCTGAGGCCTCTGTGCATGGCCAACTCAGTAATCTTATGTTTGCCTTGCTGGCCAGGCCACATCCTGAAGCAACCTAAAGATTGGACAGCAATTATCTCAGCCCATAAAACACTCACCACTCCAGAGAACCTAAGGACTTTGGAGCTGTGTAATCTGCAGACACTGAGAAAAATGGCCAAATGCCTATCTTCTGTTAGGCCCTAGGACATGTTGAGATGGCCTTACTCAATCTCACTGGAACTCAGATAGCTATGAGACCAATTTTCTGGACGGTGGAATGTGCACATAAGAGACAGATGTCACCAACAGAGATCCTCCCTAAAATTCTGTGTTCTAATTTCAACACTCACTTTTTCTTTCTCTGTATACAATGTACCCTCCAGTGGATGACACCCTTGGAAGTAATGATTCCAGTACATGAAATAGTCTGAAGTAGCACAGTGTCCAGAGCAAAAACCAGGTTTCTTGAATGAAGTGAGCATTCCATACTGGTTGGCTGTCCCTGTGGGGTTAAAAGAAATATGCTCAATTTTTTTTTCGCAGTTATTTATAAATTCTAGGTATTTGCCATTTGTCTGAAGGGTAACTGGTAAGCATTTTCTCCTATTCTATAATCTGGCTATTGGGTCTGTTTTTTCTTTCTTTCTTTTTCTTTCTTTCTTCCTTCCTTCCTTCCTTCCTTCCTTCCTTCCTTCCTTCCTTTCTTTCTTTCTTTCTTTCTTTCTTTCTTTCTTTCTTTCTTTCTTTCTTTCTTTCTTTCTTTCTTTCTTTCTTCTTTGCTGTGCAGAAGTTCATTCATGTTCATTGCCCCTCTTCTCACAAGTGCAAGGAAATGGAACTGGCCTAGATGTTCATCAGCAGATGAGGGGGTAACAAAAAATGTAATACATGCATATAATGAGATTTTATTTAGCTCTAAAGAAAAAGTAAAATGAGTGGATTCATAAGAAGATAGAAAGAGCACTCTTTCCCTCTCTCTCTCTCTCTTTCTTTCTGCCTGGGAGGGATGGGTGTTGTATTTAGTTTGCTGGTCCCATGCCCCAGAGGTCTCGGATCCACAGACCTGCCTGGCGCCGCTTATCTGCCCGCCGCCCGGGTCTCCAGAAACGACTCAGACGCTTTATTTATTTTAGGCTGTTTGGCCTATGGCTCAGGCACATTGCTAGCTAGCTCTCATATCTTAAATCAACCCATTTCTATTAATCCACGGGCCACGTGGCGGCCCGCAGCTCACCCGTGCTCCTTACATGTTGCTCTTTCGGTGGCTTCCGCGCGGTCTGCCTCTAACTCCGCCCTGCTTCTCTTACCTAAGCTCTGATTTCTCCTCCTACCTATTCTACATACCTGCCATGGCCCAAACCAGCTCCTTTATTTAAAGATACAGCACTCACAAATGCATTCCCACATTTCCCCCTTTTTCTCTAATCAAAAAGGAAGGTTTCAATTTTAACATAGCAAAATTACATATAACAAAATAGCTATCAAGCAAGAATTATAGTTACAATATCTAGTCTATTTGTATTTAGCAAAATTAAAGAAAATACTCTATCATCTATCTTATCTTTATGAATCTAAAGTTTTATATCTAATATATCTTTTAAATGACTAAGAAAAACTGTATATATAACTATCTAATCTTCAACTACATCAAAGACCACAGAAGGATATAATATTTACCCAAGTAAACCAGAAGTGCAAACGACTTCTAAAATCTAGAAAGGACAGAGATGACACCTATCTGCCTGGACAGTCACCCAAAGTTCTTTTATAAAGTTGGGGCAACCATCTTCAGCCTATAGGCCTGGAGTCTCTTTTCATTTCAGTGAAGCAGGAAATCTGTTCTGCCCATTCTGGCACAGTTCATCCGTTGCTTCTCCTTGAGTCCTGAAGAATGTCTGACAGTTTTCTCTGTAAAGCAGGAACCTGAATGATGATCTTGGCTTGTTCTGCCAAAGTCCAGAGGTCATCTTCTTATGGAACCTGCATGTCCAGTTTAAACAGCATACTGTCAAGCAGTCAATATAAAAACAGTTTCTTCTCCAGTGGCTCACCATCACCACAAATAGATGAGACTCCATATGGAGTTTCTTCAATGCCCACCTTCCTGTTGAAGTAAATTAGTGCTGCCAGGAACAGACCTGTCTCACTGTCCAGAAAAGTCTAAGCTCTTAAAACATTTTAAATGCCATATTCTGTAGGTCTTAGAAGTATTTGAAGATTACCTATCTAATTGAAATATATCTTTGTATACCTAAAAATCCTAACTAACCTAACTATAAGTTTGATTATCAAAAGTGACCATTAACCTTCATTTCTTAATTATACACTACAATTTTAAAACAGTTACATGAACATCATACCTTAAACAAGAATAGAAAAACACATACAGCATAACAAAATTGACCTTAAATTTGTATCAGTAAACCAAAATCTATACCAATGTAAAGCATTTTGAGATTAACAGCTGATTTCCTGATCTAAGTAAATTCAATAATCCAATCTTTTTAAAAAGCATTCACATACCATATCCCCCTTTTCTTCGTAGAAAGTGATTGACTATGACCATTAACCATTTATAATGAAAACAAACATTTAGAAACAATATTTGGGGAATTTGGGCGAAGTTATCCATTACTACTTCTTGTTGATTAAGGGGCGTTGAAAATCTCACAGTTGTTGAAGATGAATCAGTCTGCAGCTCTGAAGCTGATAAGGCCATCTCTTCTCATCAGAGGTTTTTTCAGGGGGTCTTGGTTGATGAAACCATATTTGCCTGGAAGCAATCCACAGGTTCTCATCTGTGGAAACAGAAACAGAACTCTTCCAAAGCAATAAATCCTTAGACACAAATTTCAAAATCAAAATACCTTTAAAATATACATTCTTGTTTAACTTAGTAGCCTTTGTAATCCATTGTCTTTTTGCAGTTAGCTCATTAACAGTTAAAAAATTAAAAGAAAACACAATAACAACCAAAATCCAGATTTTGTGTCTATTTTCCATCTTTACGTGGCTTATTATCTTTTTATTACTTTATTTCTCGCTTTAAAAACTTTTCCTAACCTCTTTCTTTTTTCTGTGAAGCCTATGTACCTTTTACAAACATTGTAACCCGTTTACAGGTTTTCTTTTTATCTGAATCTGTTTTATTGTGAATCCTTATTCATCTTCTAACCTTAAGAGCTTTTAAAATATATTCTCCAAAAAGAAGCACAGTTTTTGCAAATTAGGCTGAATCACTAAGTTTTCTTAAACGGACCGTAAACAGAGCACACCTAAGAAAATGCTGCCATGAAGAAAATTTGTTTCTCTTTTGTTCAAAATAAGCAGAAATCTAAAATCAATCACATTACTGAGTCTTTTGTTAGTTTTCAGGAACCCGCCTGATTGTAGCTCACACTGCCTGTCGCCAGCCCGCCGCTGGCGCCATTTTGAGTGTGACCCGGACCATGCTTTGTTTGTACAAAGACCCGATTTACATACACAATTTGGAAGCTGCCTTTGATCAGTTTCTGCGATCTAGAACTCTTTTTAATCTTTGTCAGGCTCTAAGTGGATAATTGCCCCACGTTGGGCGCCATCTGTTGTATTTAGTTTGCTGGTCCCATGCCCCAGAGGTCTCGGATCCACAGACCTGCCTGGCGCCGCTTATCTGCCCGCCGCCCGGGTCTCCAGAAACGACTCAGACGCTTTATTTATTTTAGGCTGTTTGGCCTATGGCTCAGGCACATTGCTAGCTAGCTCTCATATCTTAAATCAACCCATTTCTATTAATCCACGGGCCACGTGGCGGCCCGCAGCTCACCCGTGCTCCTTACATGTTGCTCTTTCGGTGGCTTCCGCGCGGTCTGCCTCTAACTCCGCCCTGCTTCTCTTACCTAAGCTCTGATTTCTCCTCCTACCTATTCTACGTACCTGCCATGGCCCAAACCAGCTCCTTTATTTAAAGATACAGCACTCACAAATGCATTCCCACAGATGGGGAAGACAAAAGATGAAAAGTGGGAACTGGGGGAGTGAAAGGGTACACTGGTGAGGAGGGTCGGGGGAGATGAGGGAGAAATAGGTGCATAATTGGAATCAATCAAAACAAAATGTGTGTGAAAAACTCCATGTGGATTCTCAGTGTACAGAACACACATGACTCCATAGAATCCTGGGTTTTTTAGGAACTGTGTGTATTGAAGGAAAAGTTACATCTTAGGGAGGGGGAGACAAACTGTCAATATCATCTCTGGTGTTCAGTGATAATTGTGCCAAGGCGACTGTCCTTCCCCTCAGACTGTTATCTTTGGCAAAGTCTTCAACATATGACCTTTCTAAATGAAAGTTCTTCCAGTGAAAGATTTTTATGAGCGTAATTTAACAGTTTGGAGTGAACAGATATATGTCTTCCCTACTGGCTGGATCAGACATATCACATCCAAACCTGAGATGTGGACAGCTCCCTTGATTAGCCAACAACCAATGCACATTTCAGGATCTTGGGGTTCTTCAACCTGTAGTAGTGGGGTTCTCCTACATGTTGCTACATATTGCAGCTTGTTTGATCTGCCTCTGACTCCGCCCTTCCTTTCCTACCTATTCTGATTCCTCCTCCTACTTCTTCTATGGTGCCTGTCATGGCCCAAAACAGCTCCTTTACTTAAAGATTGAGAATCATAGCATACAGAAAGGCATTTCCACATCATCAACCATTAGCTGTTGCTCAGGGAACATGAAATACACAGTTGCTTCTTGGTTGTTTTTGGTCATTTCTCCAAGAAACATCATCAGAAATAGAACAGGCAAAAAGCCAAGGCCAGAATCTTGCTCTCTGCTTTGCTCCAGTTGATACCCTCATGTTTCCTTTTCCATATGCAATGAGCTGGCTGGTGTCACTACAGCTGGGACAATCAACTGAAATATGGAAAACCCATTGTATCTGGGGAGGCTCCCAAAGGCTATTTGGAATTATTTACCAAAGGGTTTACTCTTCAGTGATTTATTTCTCTATAAAACCTACATGGCTAAACTGAATGGTAAATTAGTCTGTTGCCCAAAGCCGGGAAGTTTCCTTTTATTTTTTTGTTTCCTACTTGAACACTCCCAGTGGAACTGAGGAAGTGTTTGACTGCATCAGTATCCGTCCCTGCTGTAGACTGTTCTAGAACAAAGGTTTTTGACCTTGTAGAAGAAGAGTTTGTTCAGTGTCTTGAGATCATATGGTTAGGTGGAGCTCAGACAGATGTGGGTAAGGATGGTTTTGTCACTGTTGGTCACTGTGAGTCTGAGAAAGTCACAAATCCTCCCTAGACCCAGTTTCCACATGAGTGTTGAAAAACTATTATATTATCATTAGAGATGGGTGGTTGATACTCTATGGTTGCTGTTACTGTCTTTCTCAGATTCCAAGATGAAATCTGTGTCCTCCATTGGATGAACATTGAAGAATGGCTAGTGAGAGACTTTGCAAAGGTCATGTTTAAATCTCGAATTCTCTTGGGGAGAAACACCAACTGTAAGAGGGAAAGAAAGGTGCTCAAGGCATCTAACTAGTAGAGGACAGAGACAGGCCAAGACCTTCTTTCCTGTCACCTTATACCATGAGAGTTCTTCCTCCTGATATTGGACCTGAATTGGTAAGCCCACACCAGGCAGCCCTGTACCTTCCCTGAGAGATAAGCTCTATTATGTATCCCATTTTATAGATGAGCACACTGAGCCTCAGAGGAGCAATATTCTTCCTGCAGCACCATGTAGCTGGTATGAGGATGAACTCTGGTTATGAAGTCCATAGTCTTTCTTCAACACCTTGTTTTATGTCAGCAGAACGAGGCTCTGAAAGTGACTGGTGTGCCCCAGCTCGAGAGGTCAGATCATATGCATTTTCACTCAGGGTGTGAGATCAGCAAGCCAAGATTGTCCTGCTGTTTCCTTCCAGATGTAAGAGTTCAGTCAGCAAGAGCACCTCCAGCCAGCAAAAGAACCACTTCCTGTCTGTCCTTTTAGACTGTTTTCTCTTGATGACTTTCAGGGGCTTGGAGCCCAGATCTGTTTGACAGGATAATAGGGAAAGCTAGCCTCATTCCCATCAACACCACTTCCTAAGCGCTCTGAGGTAACTTTGGTTCACTTTCCTGTTTAGACTGGGATGACCGCACTTCAGACTGCCCTTGACACCAGACCCCAGCATCTCAGTGCTCAGAAGGAAGGGTGGAGCAGAAAGTCCCACCCATGCATCTGATGACCATGGCTTGCCCATGACTAGCTCTTGCAGCTTGGAAAGAAACAGGAGATGACACAGGATGGTGGGAAATGGAAGGAAACATTGCTGACCAGCCAGGAAGTGCTTGCGTTACAACCATCCCTGCCTTTCTGCTCTGAATTCCTAACAGGGTTTCCTGGTCCAAACCTGCAGCTTGATCTTGTTAAAATAAGTGCACAAAAATGGAGTCGGCATGTACACTCCATGTGACCTTGTTCCAGAAACTCTCCAATTTTGGCCTGTGTTTTCTGCGTGCAAGTAGAGCATAAGATTGGAATAGAGCAAATCATTTCTACTTACCTTCCTTTGGCCTCAGTGTCCACGTGTATAATAGGGAACCATGAAAGTCCCCACTAACTATCAGAGGAATAAACACACTAGTAAACATGGAAGCCCTCAGAAACGTACTGAGTCCAGCTAAGAACCCTGTGGTTAGAATGGGTGCTATGATTACATTTTTCTGTGGTGAAACAGGGATTGGCATAGGGCTGTGGTAAAGACAAAATGACTAGATATCCCAAAGGGATTAATGCATGGAAGGTACTAGAAGCTGAGAAGAAAACGCTGGCCAGAGAGACTCCCCAAGAGGGCAATGTGGCAACCCTGACTGTAGATGGCCAAGTTTATCTCTGCTAATTACCAAGTGGATAGATCAGGTTAACTCATGCAGTTTACTGGTCTAGGAAGGGATTTTGGGAGAAAGTGGGAAGATGGAAGGTAGCAGGATGTGTGGAAAACACTGTGGCTAGGGTCAGGAGCTCTGGTTTGCACTCCCAGCTCTGTCATCAAGGTCTTTGTAGATGCGAGCAGGCTTTTCCTCTCTGTGAGCCTCTGCTCTTTTTTTCTGTAAAGGAGGAAATCCAAGTGATGTTCTTTTTGGACATCACTCCCATCCCTGGCTGGCAGAAATGTAAAACTATTGAAACAATTATTTTAGTGTCATTTAGTTGACATAATGCCAACCTCCATTATAAGATGATGCCAACCTCCATCATGACTAATCTTGACAAGTCTATACTTGTTTGTCTGATGAATATTTGTTGAGCTGATGTGCTGTTTCTGTTCCATTATTTGGGGATAAATTGATGAACAAAAGAGATACAAATCCCAGCCCTCAAGGATTGAGGTAGATAGACCCAAAACAAGATGAATATGTACAAAGGAACTGCTTCAAACCTAAGTGTGAGCACTGTAGTGTTAGGTGGATGTGTGCATTAGATCCCCACTGGCTGCAACTTGTCCTTGCCCTGGGGCAGTGCTTGGATAGTCCAAATGCATGGGATCTGAATACCGACAACACCGATTCTGCTGCATCTGTGCATCATTGGGATGCTTTGATCTGACGTGAATTATTTCTGTCAGATCCCAGAGCAGACCTGAAGTGATCATGTTACAATTATTTTAAATCTGAGAAGCGGGGGGGGGGGGGGGGGGGGGGGGGGGGGGGAGCCACAGCTTAATGTTATGGCGCCCTAGCAGGCAGGTTCTGGAGAGACGTTATTTGCACATTGCTGCCCCCTGGTGGTATACTAAAAATGTAGCCATAACTTGACCAGAGGGTCAAATATTCCAACAGTAACTAGAGAGTTCTTGACCACATCTTTCAGACTCCAAAGTCTGAACAGTCTTAAAGGGCTCACGGCCCAGCTATGAGGATGATTTCAGACAAGTCAATACAACGATAAGGAGACTGGTCACTCTGGTAGGACATATGTCTGCTCAGTTGTCCTTCTTTGGGAGCACATGGCCAGGCCAGGGGTGTGGAAAGATTTCCTAGGTCTGAGATCCCAGAAGAGTTGCCTAGGAAGTCGGTGTGTTTACTTTAGGGATTCCTTTAACTTTAGTTATGAAGGATTAATATTCCCAAAATGCCTAGGAAGTGATAGATCCAGATGCCTAGGGCACTCTGGGTTCTCAACAGTGCCTTAGGAGAGTCTGTGACGTGAGACCCCTGTGTCCACTTAGTTATTCACACATTTCCTATTTTCTATCATTTGATGTGGCCAATAACTGGGTACTTTATTGTTTCTACATATAGCGGATGGGACGAGGCTGTTTCTGCAGTCTCTCTTCAAAGGATGCTAATCTGGAGCTTAGAGGATAAAGACGTTTGCTGTATGTGCACACGTGAGGATCTCAGCTCAAATCCCCAGCACCCCAGTGAGAAAGAAGCTGGGCAAGACTGGGCATAAGCCTGTATCTCTGGCGCTGTAAAAGATTGTCGGAATGGTTATCGTGATACATTTTCTAGTCACCTTTGAAACCTCAGTTTCCTCTTCTTAAAAACATGGTAGGAGTTCACCAACGCAAAGTAAGCCATAGGTATGTGAAAGACACTGTCAAATGCCCATGAGATGCCTCATAAATACAAGCTTGTTTGACCTCATACTCATATAAACTTACAGTGCACCTCAGGATTCACAGTGATGAGCAATCCTCTCTGCTGTGATATTAGATATAGGCTATTAGTAAACTTTAGAAATCCTCAAAATAATGAGAAATTCTGGATACACACTAGGGCCATCTTCATAGCTTTCTTTCTGTCAGAGAGTGCTTTGATGGCCACTGTGAGGACATTGCTGTCTTTGGGGGATTGAAAAGTAACACTACTCACCCTATTTCTCACTCTTTATTTCTGATTGAGAATGACATTTTATTACAAAGGCTAGCATTTGTTATGCGGTGCATTAGGAAAACTGCTCTGTATCTTAGTGTATTTGTATTTGAATATTTGTTCCCCTTTCTGAAATCTGCACAATAAAAATTTAATCACATTAGGAAATAGGCTAGGGAAAGTGATTAGGCCATGAAGGCAAAGTCCCATGAATGGATTCATTTTATTTTTATTCATCTGTGTGTGTATGTATAAGTATCTATCTGTATATGTGTGCAGATAGATGTGCATTTGTGTGTTGCATAGAAATGCATTCTTGTGTGTGGTGCACAGGTGTGTATAGTGGTCAGAAAATGGCATTGGCATTGCGTGTCTAGCTCTACTTTCTGTCTTACCCTCTAGAGACAGGGTCTTTGACTGAATTTGGAGGTAGGTACCCACCACATTCCAGCCATCTTTGCATATCCATCTCTTACTGAGTCTGAGGCTTGTGCTTGGCCATGCCCAGCATTTTTTATAGGTGTGAGGAATCTACATGAGTTCCTTGTCTTACACAGCGAGCATTTTTACTCACCGAGTCATCTTCCAGCTATGGGTTAGCACTCTTTTAATAGAAACTTGAGAAACCGCCTTGTCCCTTCTGCTCTGTAAACAAGAGGAAGGTGCCATCTATAATGGAGGGAACGGACTCACGGAACATCACATCTATGCATGCCTTGTCCCAGACTTCTCGGTCACCCAAATTGTGAGAAATAAGTTTTGGAGCAACTGAGGTTATTCTTAGAGCATCCGGAATAAATGGGGATGGATTTGCATCTGCTTTCCAGGTGCACTTCTTCCTTTGACATAACTATTCGTGATAGTAAACAAGATGTTTACTGTTTTTATGTTCATTGCTACCACAGCAACAGAATTGCTGTAAATAAAACTGAAATGCTATAGAAACACATGGTCTATAAAGAAAACGTTTCTCAAAGTCTCAAACTAAAACATTAGTGAATATTCCAACATTTTTTTAAAACAAAAATGGGCTGTACCAGTATGTTCTATGCTTTGATTTAGTCAATGCATCTTGGTTATGCATTTTCTTTCTGTGTGTGTCTCTCTTCTTCCACCATCTCTAGCCTTTTCTCCACAATTATTGTGTAGCATGCCATAATCATAAGCTGACCAGCTCTAACTACGAAATGTCCCTGCCAAAGGGACTGTCATCTTTCATCAGTAGGAGTGTAACCATTCACAGGAAATTGTCAGCAAATATAGCTTGCCTCTGTGTGACACCAGAGCTTGGCCTTTGCTCTGTGAGACTCTCCAACGTTCACTAAATAGGCTATGCTGGCTTCCCTGCAAACTTCTGAGATCCCCACCTTAGTCTCTCTCCTTGACATTTCTGGGTTACAGCTGTGGCTGCTGGGGACCCCAGCCAAGGTGCTCATGCAAAGTGTGTTGTTAATGGAATTCTCTCTCCAGCAAGTTTGCTTCTACACTGTATCTTCAGTCACCCTCCCTGACCATTTCACTTCAGTTTCTCTGGTTACTTCTTCTCTTACCTTCTCCCTCTGTTTCAGAAGGAAGTAGGGAGAAACAGTTTCCTTCATTTCTGTTGCAGAGTGATGCAGCTTATTTCCAACTGGTATCTTCTCCTCCAAGTTCATAGCCTGGAGTGTCAAACTCTATTGTTAGCTGAAGGTGACACACTGGGAGTCAAGATAAGGAGGTCACTGAAGGCTGTCTAAGGCTCAAAAAGAAATGAGTCTTCTGATCATCAGGCCCCAAAATTTGGAAGCTGAGTGACAAGAGTAATGTGAATCATGCAGAATTCCATGGTAGGACGTCGCAGGATATCCGGAGGGCGGCACCACCACTACCATGGGAAATCCCATACACACGAGGGAATCATGACTCTGGAGATCCAAGTATCCCAGCACAGTTCATCACAACTCGAGATGTCTTTGTAAAAGAAGGGCTGGCTGTCTGTTCTGTATGTCTTTTTATCTATCTATCTATCATCTATCTATCTATCTATCTATCTATCTATCTATCTATCTATCTACCTATCTATCTATCTATCTCTCTATCTCTCTCTCTCTCTCTCTCTACCTATCTATCTATCTATCTATCTATCTATCTATCTATCTATCTATCATCTATCTCCATCCATATACTTATATGTACACATACATTATTCATCCTTTGAGAATTTTATACATGCATAAAATGCATTTTGTCATAGCAACTTCCCACTCTCCCTCCACATCCTCCCAAATATATCACCCTGTCATATTTTTGTCTCAACTCCATAATATCTTTCCTTAGCCCACTGAGGCTAGTAAGTGCTGTCATGTATATGTGTATTTATATATATTCTACTGGTGTTCTAATGAGGTTTCTTGGTCCCAGGCAGACAGAGGTTCAGACCCACAGATCTGCAGCCCCAGACTCCTTAGCTGCCTGCCACTGCTCAGGCCCCCCAAAATGATTCAGATTCTTATGTTAAGTTCATGCTGTTTGGCCTATGGCTCAGGCACATTGCTAGCTTGCTCTTACATCTTAACTCAACCCATTTCCATTAATCTATCCTGCCACGTGGCCTGTGGCTCACCTGTGTTCCTTACATGCTTCTTCTTGGGCGGCTGGATCAGTCTGTCCCTGACTCCGCCCTTCCTTTCCTACCTATTCTGATTCCCCACCTACTTTTTCTATGGTGCCTGTCATGGGCCAAAACATCTCCTTTATTCAAAGATTGATATTCACAGTATACAAAAAGACATTCCCACACCACACTGGTCCATGGACAACCATACACTTTCATACTTTCATGAATGAAAGTGCCCCTCCTTACCCGAGAAGTGTGCTACCTATTTTTTCTCTCCTAACACCTGGGGCACCAAAAGGGGAACTTCTCTATATGAAACTTTATTTACCCTTGATGATTCTATCCTTCACCCTCATTATCTGAGAGCTGATCACCCCTTTCTTCTTCAGTCATTTCTGTTTTTAATTTTGTTCCCCATGACTATATTTGTACTCATTTCAACTGACATCAAAATAGCACACATCTCCTAATATTCTCTATTGTACAGTTAAAAAAGCATCTAAGCCTTGGGTACACCATGTGGCTTAGAAAGAGACAGACAATGAGAGCAGAGGGGCAGCGTATGAAATGTAAGACTGACTCCTAAACCCATAATCCTATTTCTAAGTTTAAGTTTTTAAGTTTTATAAAATTATACACACATACTCTTTATTGCTCAAATTTCAATCTTGATTATACTGGGCATATTCATGGTGGTATTCTTTAGACTCAAATTGAACTTTTGAATAACCCCATGTCTCTAAATTAATGGGTGATCCTGTTGCTTCTTAGTTTAGTCTGACCACCACCTTCTTGTTTCCAAATACTGAATACGAGTACGCAAGTCTGCTTCTAGCTTTCTCTCTGTTACTATCATCTTTCCCTCCTACAAAACACCATCCTATGTCTCCTGAAGCTTCGCTTAGAAATGAATATTGGCATTTTATGGATAGTTCATAATGAGCATCTAAAGCACTAAAGCTAAGCATGGGGCATACAATAATGCTGTTATCTCTATTGAATGTAATTTCCTCTTTGTAGTTAGCATTTGAAACAGAATTGGCTTGTAACATTGGTAATATGCACAACAATATGGTTGTATTAACACTGGATTATTAACTCCAATAGCTTATCCATAGTATATTTGTATTTTCTCTTCATTCATAAATCATGGAGACTTTTGAACAATAGGTTTCTCTTCACTTCCAACTCTTGTTTATTTCCTTCTTGAAATACCAAATATGAAGGCAGTATAATCCATAGTAAAATCAATGAGATCTAGCTGTAAGCTGACTCTGAGAAAATGTGTGTACTCAGGCCAGCACTGTAACAAATATGACTAAGAGCTTCTTCCTTGAGTTTAGGTCTAGTCACATCTTACATCTTTTGCATCAGGCAACCTCCGATACTATTTTCTCCTTATTTCTCTTTTAGACTTTGGGTTCTTTTTTCATTTCTGATGCTGGTTATTTCCCTCAAAGAGCTTATCAATTGCTTTAGTTTTTCAATTAGCAAGCCATTTTGCTAATTTTTTCTTTTCCATGCATTTAATTGGTATCCATTAAAAACCTCTGCAGCTTGGTGGGACTGTTGAGTGGGGTTTTTTTGTTTGTTTGTTTGTTTTTGTTTTTTTTTTGTTTGTTTGTTTTTTTCTTAGCAGCTTACATAGCATTCTCACACTCTGTGAGAGTTAGTGTTCAGTGGAGAGGCTTCCAAGTCAGTTCTAGCTCAGTTCTTCCAAGTTCATGTCCCAAATATGTGGCATCTTCAGCAGTAGACTCTTATTGGCACCTTCTTGGAGAGGCCACCACTAATAGAAATGACCTATGTTGTTTTGGGAGCAGTTCATTGTTTTAAAGTCTACTGGATTGTATCAACTGTTTTGTCCATTTTATTGACGTATAACGGCACACAGCAAAACCATCCTTTATAAATGTATACTTGAATGAGTTTTGATAAATGGACACATTTGTGTAAGCTATACAATGTTCATGAAGTAGGCTATTTTTCTTGCTCCATACTCTTCATCTTGTGTCAATGCTATCTAATTTCTTATCTACCAGTACTGCAGATTCTTTGCCACTTTTGACTTATCACTTCAACCAGCACCTTGTCACATGCTAAATTTTGTCTTAACATTTGATGCATTATTTATATTATAGTATCTGTAAAACACACATAATGATATTTACAAAAATATCAAAATTATTATTACAGTTTTTAAGTCAGCATCTTATATAGCTCATATGTAGCCAGGCATGACCTTGAACTCCTGATTGTTCTGCCCCCATGTTGCAAGTGCTGGTATTTCTGTAATAGTCATTCTAGACTTCCATGTTTTCTGAATTGTTAAACTCTTTGACTATGCTCTAGTCCTTTAAAAAATGTACTCACATTTACCCATGCCTCCCATATCTAGTGCTATTATTGTTATTTTAGGTTTTTCCTTATGTTTCAAACTTTATAGTTTTGTATTATGTACTCAGCACAAACAGGTCCACACGTGTTAATTGACAACTTTAGGCACAACCTTGAAAGTTTTCATCAAAGACATTTTTTCTTCCCTTCAGCATCCACTTTAGTCTGCTAACAAAAATTCTTTCCATTTTTTTTCTATAGATAATTTTATTTCAGATTTTTTTTCCCTCTGAAGCTAACAGGAAGTTTCTCAAATTCTCTGACGATAGTCCATTGGTTTTGCCCTCAGTGTTTCTGGTATGGGTCAACTAACTGTAGAGTGCATTTTAATCCACCTGTTTTCTACTATTATCTGCTCTTCATCCATTTTATTATGGTTGGAATTCATGGTGTTTTCCACATCTGTGCCTGAATCTGAAGCATTTTATGAAGGGTTTTATTTTGGTAGGACCTCAGCTACAGCTTACCCCTCTTTCTAGCTGTATTCCCAGGATCTTAGTGTCTTCTCTACTCTATAGACACTTCTTTCATATCTTCCTGTTTTTCCACTTTTATTTCCTAGTTACCATTTTCCTGTAAACTGTTGCACCTGTTTCAAAATCTGCAGTCTGCTTATTCATTGTTCTTAACTTTTATAGTACCTGTTGACTCTACAATTTAAATTCAGATTTTAAAGGCTGGTTCAGTGTTCTGTGGCCTTCTGTGCTTCCAGTTGTTTCTGTACATTGTAGGCTCTGAGCTGGCAGGTCTGTCTTGTTAAAACTTATCAGTGGCAAGAGATCTGATAGTAGGGAGTTTAACAGGAATATGAGTCCCTAGTGGACCTGGGGGTAGAAACTTTTCCAATTATAAGACTACTCTATTTAGAAATTTAAACTGGCAAGTCACTAAGGTTTGTTGGACTTTTGACTTAAACCACAGAAGTATTCTTTGTACTTAACTGTAGAAGACATTTTAGATCTGGTTTCTCTGAACTCTTATTGGAACAGGTAAAAGATGGTTAGCAAGGTGTTTGTAATTATCAGCGTCTTGGGGGCTTATGTCTTGTGTGTGCTCAACACTGACTGATTATATGCTTTCTCCCAGGTGGTGTGAGATGCTGTGTGTATGTTTATGCATATCCACCAAGAAAAAAGATAACTCTACAAAAAGTTCACAGCTCTCTTTATTTTCTACAATATATTGAACATTTCAATTTTCTTACTATTGGAGACATCTTTATCAATTTAGTTATAATTTATTTTATTGTATTTTGATCACACGTGCGTATGTTCAATTCTAGAGGGAAGACATAAGGTGTGTGTCTGTGTTGGATGAGACCTGCTAAGTTGATTTTGTGCATCAGTGATGCTGTGCAGCCTTCAGTCTTCAGTTTAGGAGCAGGGCTGACAGGATTGCTAACAGATGCAGGTTCATCCAGTCTTTGTTTGACAAATCCAGCACTGAGGAGCCTGATACCTTATAAGTAGTATTCATATGTAAAGTGCTTTTTGAAACTTTAAAATATTCAATTGAGAGAGAAAGATTAGAAGTATTCAAGGTGTACAGTGTCCTGATTAGATATACATATTCATTGCATAGTGATAGCCATAGTCAAGTTAACCGACACATCCACCCCCTCCTGTGCTCTACATTAGACTCTTGGAACACGTTCATTGTGCAAGGTGCAGGTTTGTGCTCTTTGTGAACAATTTTCCATTCCCTCTGTGTCGGCCACTGCTGGCACACCATGCTAGCACATTCTGTGTTGTTATTCTATGTGTCTCTGCATTTTGCATTTCAAGGTTCTGTTCAGAAGAAAGTCTGTATTGTCATTAGATATTTTGCTTGCGTTATATACTCAGATTCCTCCATGCCACCAGGGGTACGATTTCTTCCTGATGATGCCAGATGCACAGGATTTTTTTTCTTTTGAAATGAGAATTTGTAGTAGTTCCAGCTTACAGCTGACATTAGTCTAGGATTGAGAATAAAGCATTCCCCACCTTTAGGAAATGTTCCTATGAACAGATAAAGTAGAAACTATAGTAGAAAATTAAATGGAAGGGGGAGGTGAGGGCGCGGTAAAAGGCAGGATATAAGAAGAGATAACCAATGACCTTTTAAAAAGTCATATAGGAATCTAATGCTATAGATGCTTCCTAAAATATGTACATATACAAAATAAATTTAAATGGATTTACAACATAACAAGAGAGACAATGCCCCTACTATATATCATATGCTACCAAGTAAAACTCTCAGTGCCAGGAATGGGTTACACATTGTTAAGTCTTTGGGTAAATGGGTCACATAGACTCACCCAAACATTATCAGCCATTGCCAGTGCTATTGGCTACTTTCCACACCTGATAATAAGACCCAATTGATGAAAAAAACTACTTACTTATATCATCAAATGTGAAGAAATCAAGCTAAGGACCAATTAGAAGTTTCACCCCTACGGCTTTTTGTTATAGAAGGTACTTTGTATATTTCCAGAGGAGAAAATTAATCATGAATAGCACTCAGCTATGAGCCTTATCTGCCTGTAAGAGACTGGTATAACAGTGACACAAAGCTCTGGAAGTAACCAACCACTTTTTAATTGGACTTAATGCCCACTCTATGAGATGAAACCAACATCTGACACCGGTAAAATCGCCAAGAACCTGAGGGGGTAGGTGCCTGTGTGCAGGAGAAAAGCTACTACCATTATTCTGCTGCAGGAATATAATGATGAAACATTGATGACATGAGAGAGTGTGAGACATACCAATCTCCAGTGGAAAAACAAGGAAGTTCTGTGCTGCACACATTATTTACTATTCATCATACAAAGAGCCTTTAGCTCCTTTTGTCATCCCACCAAAGACAGCCTATTTTTCCCCTAGAACAGCAGCAGCAACAACAGCCTTTGAACTCTGAAATTGTAAATGTCGGTTTTAATACTCAACTATAAAAGAGTCTGTAAGTATATGTAAATATGTTTGCTAAGTTTCATTGAGCATGTTCTTTAAAAAATGACTCCTAATGACCTACCGCTTGCTATACCCAATAAATCAGTGTATCACTCAACCCTCCACAGAGAAGGTTCTTCTTAAAGTGTATGGTAATTAACACAGAGACCCACAACTGGGACATGTACCGACATTGAAAGTCTATGGAGCACTCAACCCTAAATGGAATATCTTCATCAAAGCCCTTCTCTCAAATCTCAGAGATCTATGTGGAAGAGGAAGCAAAAAATGATTGCAAGAGCTAGAGGTGATGGATGACTGCGAGGAAAGAACATTGTACAAATGCAACAGGGTTGATACACACGAACCCACAGAGACTGTGACAACATGCACAAGATCTGCACAAGTTTAGGATAGACAAAATCCAAGCGTAGAGAGGGAGAATGAGGCTGGGCCCCACCTATAACGAAGAGTCTACTCTATTAGATGCCTGCTAGAGAGGGAACATAAGTGCCCCCCCCAATAAGTAGACATTGGGCTTATCAATCACATTCTAAGGTAGGCCCATGCTTAGGAGTAGTTGGGTTAACACAAACATTCTAGAATTTTTTTGTGTTTCTTGTTTGTTAACTCTTTTTGGTTCATTACAAAAAAAAATTGAGAGAAAAAACATGAAATTGGATGAGTAGGATGATGGGGGTGAGCAGGAGGTCCCAGAACAGACTGTAACAAAATATATGACATAAAAATAAATAAATAAATAAACAAGCAAATAAATAGAATGTTCCTCATGCAGGAGGATGGGGAAAATGTTGCAAACTCTGCTATCATACCATACACTAAAATAAGATGTACCAAAGCTATGCATACTTCAGAAGGCCTGCACTAGATTGGACCTTTAAATATTTCATTATACATAGGAACATGCTGAAAGCGATTTCACCCCTTTCTGAGGGACCATTAGCAGGTGATGGTTGGCAGAAGTATGAGTATCCTTTTCTTCAGGGATGTGGACACTGATGAGTGCCCATACTAGCATATGATGTCCTACCCATGCAAGCAAGCCCAACTAGACTTAGTGAGTCAATAAAATAAAATAGACTTATGAGGGGTAGGAGAGTGGTAGGGAAAAGGGACAATTTCAGAGGAGGTGGGTAATGGATGGAGGATGAGTGTAAGCATCATGAATTGCATGTATATGTGTGCAGTGTGTGTGTGTGTGTGTGTGTGTGTGTGTGTGTGTGTGTGTGTGTGTGTGTGAAACTGTGAATAAATAGAGAATAAAAAGCATTTAACTGTAAAATGAAGTGCTCCTTTAAAGTCAGGTAGGAACCTGAGCTGTTCCCAGGCTCATTGCAGAGAACCACCTGGCTAGAAAGACTCATGGAGATTCTACAACAGGATCAGGCCTCGTGCTCACTCTTTGATCTCAGAGTGCTGAAGAGATGTTTGCTATTGTCAGTTGCAAATCCATTTTACCAATGGAGAGACTCTTGGAATTTGAGGTGAGTCTGATTGACTAATTTTCATGGATGCTTACATAAAATGTACTACATTATAAATAACATATGTAAATGACATATTCCGAATATGTGGTAATATGCCATTTGAAAGGTATTTTCTACCATCACATTTCATGTAAGCACTTTATCCAATATTCTACAGTTACACATTGTTGAGCCTCTTCTGTGAGTCACTGAAGGCAAGACAGAGTCTCTGAGAAAATAGATTTCCTATGTACATTCTTGGGGACTGAGGCTTTCAGGATCCACACTGCTACTGTAGATTTGATTCCAAGTGATCACTTTCTATTTTCGTATTTTTTCTTTTATTCTTCACGTATTATACTTCTATGGGGACCATTTACTAAAGCAGTTTTTATAATAACTTGTATGAGAATTAACCCTAACTATTCTTGCTAATGTGATGTGTAAGATGGACCCCATTATGTATAAAATGTGTTAGCCCATGTCTCTTTTCTGGGGAGTTGAGATAATTAAAATGTAAAGTTATTATTAAAATGTGTGTATTAGTTGCTGTCTCCTGTTGATTTTTTACAATATTGGGGGGGGGGTCTCTTTTAGTTTGTCTTTCCTGGAATTGTTCATTTCTTCCTTGCGGTCTCTTCCGAGTGCTCATTCTTCTGTTTCTGTGTGGAAAACAATGTCTCCAAAAGTTACTAAATTCTCGTGTGATTCCCCTTTCTCTTTTAAAAAGCGGAATGCCCTCGGTGACCTGAAGACCATCATCAAGCTGCTTCAGTCTAATGGCTCTTGGTGAATAGCTCTCTGTTCTAAATAAAGTAAAGAGGGCTCCTGTAATAGGAGCATGGTAAGCCTTTGAAAATAAGAAAGGCGTCTTTTGTTCTGGGAAATGATTTAGGGAAAGCCCCCATGTCTTTGGTTATGTGTATTATAAAGTAGATATGAAAGGGACTCTGTAATGCTGTAGTTAACAGAGAGGTGCAAAGTGATAGTTCTTAAGAGCTTGTTAGAGCCCAGGACGATGTTTTGTTTCCCTCAATCTTCACATTATCTCCTGAGGCAGAACAAACTGTGAAACTGAGTGCTGGAGTTGAGAAAGAGCCAGGGGAGCTTACGGGTCCTACATACTTTATCTCTGTGATGCCCTCTTCCTTCTGGTCCTTTCGTGTCTCCGGCCCCTCCTTCCTCTTTTCTTTTCCATCGTCTTCCTTTTTAGGACAGGCCAGGCTGGCCTTGAGCTCTCCACGTAGTTGAGGATGACCTTGAACATCGATCCTCCTGCCTTGACCGTCCCAGTGTTGCCATCGCAAGCACGTGGCCCCGTGCCAAGTATTATGTGGGTCTGGGAAGTGGGTTCATGGCTTCAGACATGCCCACAGAGCTATATTCCCAACCCCTTCATCAGTTTGGTTTCACACGCTATGCCTTCCAGTCATTGCCAGTCCAGAATCTTGCATTCTAAGCCGGCATATTGAAACTTAATTGTTGATTTCATGGTACGGAAAGGTGAGAACTTAGGAAGTAATTAAGTCATGATCATGGATGGGATTAGGGCCTTAGTAAAGGGTTTGATAAAAATGAGTTTCTTTCTTTGGTCCATTCGCTATGTGTGGACAGATTTTTGTTTTCTTTTGCCTTCTGCCATATATTATGTGAAAGCATAGCAAAGTGAGCCCTCACCTCATCCAGAACCTGCTGTCACCTTTCACTATTTAACGTTCATTTCTACATGTGGCCCTGAGTGGCATTCCTGTCTCCTCCAGAAGATCAGAAAAGCTTATCAGATATCCTACATGTTATGCTTTTTTTCCCCCAGCCTTCTTTGTAATCAAAAGCAAGCCTTTTTAATTTATTTTTGCCCAGATGGTTGTGAGTGCATTTTTTGCTTTTAGTAAAACCATGAACTATGGTATAAGCATCTGAGACCTTCTCTCTTTCTGAATGTGCTGACACCGTGTGCTAAGATGATGTGGTCACATATTGGTGGTGCATCACTAAGACAACATTCCAGGGAGGTTGGGAGCAGAGTTTGCCTAGCTAAACTGCACTGTATATGTAGTATCCTCAAAAAAAAAAAAAATAGAGGTTTGTTAAACCATGAAATCTCAAGGTTAACTTGTTACTATATCACAATCTATTCACCTTGAATTATAAATATATTAAACTTCATTTTGTTTCTAACTCAACTTTAATTGTGATCTTCTATGTGGGCTAATAATTGTTGGATCTTTGAGTGGACACTCAGTAGACAGGCTTCATTTTTCTGTAATGGAACTCAGATGCAGATGAGAAATAACAGAATGGAGTAAACAGACTATAAACAGCAGAATGGCACAGCACTCTGATAATGCTCACATTTGAAAGACCGGGCACTCATGATCTACAGCATCATTTGTAAGATTAGAAAGACAGATTTACCCAGCCATGGGAGTATCTTTGCCTCAAATAAGCAGGGCTTCATTGAAGATGCTTTATCATACATGAAAGCTAAGAAGAAGATGAATTGTAGAAATCAAATTTTCCCTTATAAATGCTCCTCTCACTGACACTGTTGTCCCAATTTCCCTAGGGTAGAGGTGAGAGGCTAGAACCCATAGTCTCTTTCACATGGGAGAAGAAATCAATAGTTTGGGAGACTTCTGCTTAATAATAGAGTGTCTCTATCACTTGATATGATACCTGGTACATCACAGGCTCCCAGTACATCTTTAATGTATGGCTTGGCTATTGTTTACAGGAACTGGTAAAACATGACTAAAGGTCACAGAATCTATTTTTAGGATACTTAAATTTAAGTAGAAAAAGGACATAGGTTTAAAAAAAATCTATGCAATCCAGGTATCTAAGTGATCATCTTAGTTGTTTCTGGCTTTGACAAGACAGTTTCAGTAGGTGGTGGAGAAGGAAGCATATACAGGAAGGAGATGCCTTGGTAGTATAGAGGAGACAGAGCTACAGACACCCCCCCCCATGACTTATGAAGTGGAACAGACAGATAGTACTGGGAGAAGATAGATGGGAAAGGTTACTTGATTATTGGTACATATTTAAAATATCTGCTGCTTTGCAGTAATTCTCCAAAGATAGTTGTAGATTTTTGAATTAGAGCAGAGTTTTAAAAAATAGAACAGAAGGAGGGCTGGAGAGATGGCTCGGCAGCTACACTGGTGACACTGGCTACTTTTCCAGAGCATCCTGGTTTCTCAGCACCCACTTGGTGGATCACAGCTGCAGTCCCTTCTTCTGGCATCTGCAGGTACTGCTACACACATGTGGAGTGCAGATATACATGTGGGCAAGGCATCCATCCACAAACAAATAAATATAAAATAAAATGGGGGAAGGTACACACACACACAAAGCATATAAGAATGGAGGAAACGCTCAGAGGAGAACCTAATTGGTTTCTCTTTTTTAATTTTTAAAAAATCTTTTTTAAAAAATATTTTATTTCATTAAAAAGTGTCATCTCCATCAATATATCTCCCTGCTCCCCCTTCTCTTCCCAGCCCTTCCCAATCCTTTCCAGTCAGCCCTCAGCCTCACCCCTGCCCATCCACCCATCCCCTCTCTACAAAGGGCAAGAAGTCCCAAGGCGGGCCAGCCCAGCGGCACATCCACTCCCAGCAAGTCCGATTCACTCATTCCTTCTCCAAACATGATTGTGTCCCTAAGACCACAGCACTGAGTTAGAAGACACCGTAACTATTTAAAGATGGTTGATAAAAACAATATATGAAGAAGTAAGATGCTGCTGGTATCATGGCAATGGCAATGTCAACTAACAGTTACCAAACACTTTGGCAATGGCACCATCTAGGAATGCGACATGCTGTATTTTACCTGGTCCTCATAACAAAGCTGGGAGCTATGGCTACTCTTGGCAACGGTTCACAGCATTGAGACTCCTGTACTCACAGCTTTCCTCTGTCCTGTGTCAGAATGATAGATATACCAGGGGTAGGGAAGGAAGGGTTTCTTTAGGCTCACAGTTTGGTAGTTTCATTCCTCATGCTGGAGAAAGTATGGTAGTCAGAATAATTTATTTCTGGGTCAGGAGAGTATGAAGCATCTAGTCACACAGCATCCATAGTCCAGAGCAGAGACAAATGTCAATGTCCAGCTTTTCATTCAGTCTAGGACCACAGTCCACGGGATGGTGTCTTAAAGGTTCAGAATGGTTCTTCCCTCTTCAGTTTAAGATTCCCAGATATCTGTCTTCATAAGTCCCAACATGTAGACAAGATTAAGCATCACACTGTAGACCTGGGACACCACATACTCAGGATGGCCTATCTCATATCTAGCAGAGCTAGGGGTTGTGCCCATCCCAAATCTCAAAACTTCTGAGAAAGAAATAGTTGAAAGGAATTGGCCAAGGCGAACATTCCTAAAATGATTGATTTTTTTTCTATGAGAATGATGAAAAGGAGACCCCACATAGAAAGAAAACCAAGCCTTGGAGAGAAGCTTCAGCAAATGATCTTCCATCTTCCCAGGCAAGCATTCTCCCACACACACAGTTTTTTTTTTTCCCCTCCATTTAGTAGAAGCACATCCACCACTTCGCATTACTCTTCTTGACAGCGGAAGATTACATGCTGGACTTGACTGAGTTTCTGTCAAGGAGAATTTATTGCAATTTTGAAGATGGCTCTTAAAAGAGATGGCTGCTTTGCATTTTTATACAGGTCCTAAAAATATGTCAGGTTTGATCTTCTACAAAATCATCTTGTATAAACTTCTTATCTTTCTTCACCATCTCCCTACTCTCAGCCAAGCTTCTCTCTGGAGAGCTCAGCTTCCCCGGGGCCCTGCCCCATATTTGGCAGAGCTTTGATCTTCTGATTCGAGTGGAATCCCCACTGCATGTTAAGCATCTCTTGGAGACCTTTCCCCACAAATACTTGTCAAGTGCCTGACTGGTGATGTCCAAATAGATCTAAAGCTATAGGAACCCAATGATCAGTCATTATGGGGAGATGAAAGCCAAGAGGCCAAGACCGGGATTGTGTAATGAGCAAAGTGTCAAATGTCCTGCTCTGTCCCTTGGCTAAGTGACCACCAAACTAATGTCTCTTTTACGTGTACGGACATATTATGGCATATTGGGTATTACTGATACAGTTAGGAAGAAGCCTTCTCAAGCTATTCAGCTATTTCTGAGAGACACAAAGTGTTCAAGAGCATGATAGGTTCTTCCTCTTGTATTTCCTATGGTTTATCTTTTTTCTTTTCCTTATGAAGGTAAGGTGATATGGTCACCCTTCTGGGAAACGTTCATAGCAGTTCCTCTTCTTACCACTTGGCTTCATGTTGGCATTGCTCTTTTTTCCTTCCCATTTGAAAAGGACCTTTGGGGTAGCTCCTCACTGAGATTCAGGAAAAGGGAAAGGAAAGTGCACAGTCTTGACTGGTTCGCCATTGAGAGGGCTGTATTTAGACACCTCTTTCCTCATCTAGTAGTTCTTGCTTCACAGGCCTGGTCTGTCAGCTAACTTCTCATCAGCAAAGGCACTTTAAGCATCTTCCAAGCTCAGGCTTTGCCATAACTAATTCTCCTCTACTATGAGATGAGGCACGGTCTTAGTTTCCTTTGTCAGCATCAGGATCCTCCCAGGACTATTGAGAGCAGGACCCTAGTTCTTCGGAAGGGAATGAATTATTTATTGGGCTAGTGACACCAAAGAGAAAATCTCACATATTGAACATCAGTACATTACCTGAGTATGTACTTAATCAAGAGAAAAACAACTCAAGAGTATGAAGGATGGGATGGGAAAGCTTCCTTCCTCCATTCTCATGGCTCCATGGAGAGTTTCCTCCAACAGAGCACATATCCCAGCTCCCTGCCCCATTTCCATATTAGTGAAGAAATGGCACTATATCCAGCTGGAGCATCTAGAGAAAGACCTCTGTCTGCCTCTACTTACCATACTATTGGCATAAGTAAACCCTGGAAAACAAATCTCCATAGGGAGAACATTGCAGTCAGCCAACTCTGACACTGGCTGAGATATGGTATGCTTACTTAATTCAGGGATGAAGTAATAAATATTTTCATTTTCATTTGCCTGATAGGCAGGTGGTTTTCAAATACAAATGGGGAAAGGTGGGGAAGTTGTTTTAGCTCTTTGGACCTAAGCGTGAGTAGCAAGGTTGATGTCACTCCAGTTTGATCTCCTGAAATTTACTACATGGACATGTTCCCTTATGTTAGCCTCTCACAGGTGCTGACAAAAGCTTAGTGTAGTTACAGCCTCAGAGAACATTCTATTCAGTTGAATATGTTGTGCAGTACTATTTCAGAAAAAAAATATTCACTCCAAAAATGTACCAAAGTATCAGGGTGGCACACATTGGGCTGTCTTTACACCCTGCTTATGACACCCCAGTCGCTCATCATCTTCTAGATTAGAAGTAGCAGCAGTGTGGGCCAATGCCTTTGAGTATCAACTCAGTTCTACCGTGATTGTGCAATGTTATCTGTAGACAGTGTCTAAGCAAATAGAAGCATTTATGCCAGAATAAAACTTTATTTACAAAACATAACAGATCAGAATTGGCTCTTCTAGCTTTCCACCTGTGGTCCAAACCGTGAAGTCCAATATTCTCAGGTTAGCCTTTGACTTACCAATCTCCCTGACTCTACAGTGTCAGGGGCTGTTGCTAATCTGTTTTTGCCTTTTCTACCGTTCTTAGCACCCAGATGCCCACTGGTTGTGTTACCCATCATTCCCACAGATGCTGTTTTATACATTTAGTATTTGTTGTTTTTTCTCTAGAAGCCTTCTTCACTTAGAAATGTCTAGTCATTGTTCACTCAGCTCTGGAATGACTGTTGCCTCTGGACCTTTCTTCTTAGTCATGAGTTACTGTCCCGGGTACTGCTCTTCTTTGTTCTCAGTTCCTTGATAAACTGCTAAGTCATTTTCCATTTCTGAATCTGTCTTCTCTGAACATTTAAGGAACTCGAGGGTTAGAGGCTGTCTCATTATCTAAATACCCTGGGGGAAAAGCACAATATTCAGCATGGATCAGCTGTTAAATTTATACATGGCTGAGCCCAGGAAGCCAGAAGGAACAGGAGAGAAGGAACCATATTAGTGAGCAGATGTTGAACAATAGGGATCCAAAAACTGGCAGATTTGTGAATGTGTGGGGCAGGGCTATAACCGTGGGCTGAGATACTCCATGGAGATACTGACTCTCCAGAAAGACCTCTGAGAACGAGATCGGTGGGTTTTCTATACTTTGTTATTTGCATAAATCCAAGACATGGCTCCATGTTTTAGATCCAAAAGGCAGAGTGAGAGGCCAGCCAAGGGGTTGGGGGGGGGGGCATGGTAAGATAGCACATAATCAGGGCTGGGGTTGGTCTGTCAGAATACATTAAGAAAGCAGAATGGTCAACAGAAATCATAAGGGCTATTGTAAAAACAGTTTTAGAAGGTGGTTTTAGGGAAATCATATGAAAGTATTATAAAATTCACTTCTCTGATTTGCACTTAAAAGCATTTTAGCGATAGATAGCACAGCCACACATCACACATATTATAAACATAGAACTAGAATAACTGCCACAAACCACTTTCCTGTAACTAACACCCTGATCAAGAAACAGATTCTCTCCAGTGTCCATATAGCCCTTGGAATTTTCCTAGTTACAGCTTGCCGTCCCCAAGGAAACCACAGCTCCAGCTTCCAACAGCTGGCATCACTTTTGCCTATTTGTGAAGTGAAAGTTTGCCTACTCATGGAAGTGAAATGCACACATTTTCATGTATAGCTTTCTTTATCCAACATGGTTTTGCACTTCCTGCTAGCTGTGTGCTGTAGTTATGTGTTTATGGTTTTGTTGTTTAGATGGGCATTGTGTGGATGCACCACATTTACTTCTTCTGGTGCTGGAAATAAGGTGTTTCCAGATTTCAGCTACTTTTAAATAGTGTGCTTTCTTAAATGTGCTATGCTGTGGGGTGTGTGTGTGTGTGTGTGTGTGTGTGTGTGTGTGTGTGTGTGTGTGTTGACTATAGAACTGAAAAGGGAAATTAGTAATGTGTGGTAAATGACATTCAGATGCTTCTCATCTCACAATGAGTTTACACCCCAGTAATTGCAAGTTGAAAGTATTGTATGAAGCAACTGCATTTAACATATCTAACTTACTAAACACCACAGTTTAACTACATCTACCACGATTGTCCTCAAAATATTCTGTTAGCAACACTTGAGCAGAAATGTCAGGTGTAATTCTGTACAATAAAATGAGGTTCTAATACAATTTTGCCAAATGCAAAATTTAAAGTGGTATCAGAGTGATGGTAGGGGTGTGTTTTTATATATTTTAAAGTTGAACCACCGTGCGGTGAGATTATTTGTGTGTATTTAATTCTTATAGATAAATTCAAGGCATCTTTCAAAATTATTATGTAACTTTATCCTTTCTAGTCACTCCACGTCCTCCGCTTTTGATCTTATCAACCTGTTTTTGTGTACACATATTTATACACATGCCTGATTGTACACATGCCTGATTGTACACATGCCTGATTGTACACATGCCTGATTGTACACATGCCTGATTGTACACGTGCCTGATTGTACACATGCGTAGAGCCCGGAGATGGATGTCAGCTGTTCACAGTCTTTTGCCACAAAAGATCTAACTTTTTTAGATAGGGTCTTTCATTGAATACAAAGCCTGTCAAACTGGACAGATTAGCTGGTAAGAGCCCCTCCCCCCAATCTTTCTGTCTCCTCCTTTTAGCACTGGGGTTACAGGCATTTGCTATCACTCTTAGCTTTTTACGTGTGTTCTGGGCATCCAAACTTAAGTCTTCATGTTTGAACAGCTTGAACAGCAAGCACTTTACTCACTGGGATTTCCTCAGTATCCCCATCATCATTTTAGCGTTAGCTATTCCGTTGTCTATGTGAATAGGGACACCGTTTTAAGAGTTTTCTTTCATATTTTATGACTAATGAAGAGACTAAAGAATTTATTTTATAAAGATGAATTAACTATTTGAAAACTCGTTTTTCTTCCCATGATGGGTTTTTGGTATCTTTAGTTCATTGATATGTAGGAACTCTTCGTATATGTTGGGTATATGTCAGTTGTCAGATATATGTACCTTGTTAGTATAGTATAGTATTTTTAAAAGTTTTTTTTTTTTGATGCATGTGATTGTTTTGCCTACATGTATGTCTGTGCATTGTGTATATGACAGGGTCCATGGAGGCCAGAAAAAGATGTTAGACCCCTTGGAACAGTAGTTACAGATGGTTGTGAGCTGCTATTCGGGTGGTGAGAATTGAACCTGGGTCTTCTGGAAGAGCAGCCAGTGTTCTTAACCAGTGACCCATCTCACAAGCCCATTCCTAGAATTCTTAATGAACAACTTAAATCCCATTCTTTCTAGCTTTCTCTTAGACTCTTGATCTCTCAGATCATTGTTACTCCTTTGTTTGTAACTCACTAAGTTCACTTTTCCAGGTCATTCGCATGTTTCCATTAGAAAACCGATAATAAAAAGAAACATAGTGACCATCTGATGCAATTTCTTTCCTCTTTTGAGGGGGGTACTGCAGATCAGAGATGGTGAGTAATTTTCTCTAGGCCATCAGGCCAAGATTCATGTCAAACCTTGTCTTCCAGCCCAGTGTTCTTTATACAGATACAGTAACAATCGTGTGTACTTGAGTGTTAGTAATAGTTGTTACACTGTGTCTGTTTGAGGGTTTATAAGCCCAGGGCTAGAAGATTAAAATGAGGGTGGATCACTCTGGCCCTATTTCCTCTGCCTCCTTATATGGAGCATGGCATGACACGTTTAGTAAGTTCTCACTATGCTTTACTGTGTGTGCCCTGGGAGGCTGTACACAACATGAAAGCTATTTCTCCATTCCCAAAATAGGAGAGGATTATTTATGTTGGCAAAAAGCTTGGGCCAACAGAAAGATGGCATGTTGAACTCCACCATGGTTTTACTCTAGTAAGTAATTGTGTGCTAGAAGAAAACCTTGCTTACTCAAAGTGGTTGGGAAATTATAAAGTCAAAGCACCCATTCATCTCATCGTAAGAATTTAATGAAATTGCCTGTCAAATGCAAGTCTCTTCTAGCCAGGGCCAAGTGTATGTGCTGAGGCAGCAGTGTGCTCTTGGAGGTAGAAAGACAGAGGGACAGTCTGAGGGGAAGGCTCCTCGTGTCAGAAGAGTTCTTTAGGGACAGAATGGAGCATGTAGAGTAGGTTGGATATTAAGGTGGTGCCCGCATAAGTGAGCACTGCTTATCATGTTGGGTATTGCTGGGATACTGTGACCCACACTTCAGAGCTTGCAAGTCAGAGCCTGCTCTTAAGAAACCCAACCTAGTAAGGCTCAGGATCATATTTTCATTTAAAGTTATCATCCATTATTTACATATATCCACTGTGTCAGAAGGACCTACCCACATTATAGTATTGTTGTAGAGAGTATTTTTTTCATTTAAAATCTGAAGTTCCATTATGTTATGAAATAATAGGTTAGTACTTTTACTAATGTCACTATAGAAAGTTACTGGCTCTGAGAGGACAAAGCTGGTTGAATGTGCCCCACTGTAAGTAGTTCCATGTCATAGAAAAACCATTGTTGTCATCATTTTTAAAATAATAAGTATTGTAAAATGCTATTCATATTTTATAATTAAAATGATTCTAATATCCTCCATTTATTAAGTTCATTTTGTGATTAGACCCAACCTCAGTCATCACATCATGAGTTGTTTAGTCCTCATGACAATGATATGGGGGGGGGCATCGCTGTGAAGTTTAAAATTTGTGTGTGTGTGTGTATGTGTGTGTGTACGTGTGTGTTTGCACATGTGTATGCATGTGTGCATGTGTGTGTGTATGTGTGTGTTTGCACATGTGTATGCATGTGTGCATGTGCGTGTATGTGTGTGTTTGCACATGTGTATGCATGTGTGCATGCACGTGTGTACATGCATGTGTGTGTTGTGTGTGTGTATGTGTGTGTTTGCACATGTGTATGCATGTGTGCATGCACGTGTGTACATGCATGTGTGTGTTGTGTGTGTGTATGTGTGTGTTTGCACATGTGTATGCATGTGTGCATGTGCGTGTATGTGTGTGTTTGCACATGTGTATGCATGTGTGCATGCACGTGTGTACATGCATGTGTGTGTTGTGTGTGTGTATGTGTGTGTTTGCACATGTGTATGCATGTGTGCATGTGTGTGTGTGTGTGTGTGTGTGTGTGTGTGTGAATAGCTGAGGCTTAGAGAGCCCTGCCCACTGTGAGGTGATCACATGACTAGCAGGAAAATGCTGGTCTCAGCACAAAGCCCTAACTGATAAACACTAATCAATATCTAGACATGTGTCCTTCAGGTATAGCTGTCTCAGTTGGGAATGAATCAAACCTCCTGGAAGTAACATCCAATTTTGAGAACATATATGGCGGGTGGGGATGGGGGTCTTACCTGAGGTCACCTTAGCACATGCTTACAAAGGGCTAGCTCAGCGCAGGCAGTAGTTAAAGCATAAAATAAGGGAGAAAAACACTTCCCTGTCCTCAGCTGGCTCAGAATTGGCTAAAGCCCACTCCCCTTAGCTCCCTGTTGTCTCCCGCTTCTGACCCTGTTTCCTTTTCCCAAGGACCAGCCACTACTCCCTGGAAAATGAACACGGACATGTGAGTGCTTGGCACGGCCAGCAGAGGGAGAGCAAACACCAGCCACCTCCCTTCAGAAAATGCATGTTCCACTCTGAGGAGGCCTAGTGTGTAGTGTGTCCTGTTTCTGGAGAAGGTAATGTTATTGTAAAAATTAAGCCCGATCTTGCTAGCTGAGAATTTATTGTGTGGCGTTACTAAATTAGCCTCATCTAGAAACAGTACTGAAAACCATTGCAACAAACACTGGGTGTGAATACCTGCACAATGGTACCTGGTGTGTGTGTGTGTGTGTGTGTGTGTGTGTGTGTGTGTGTGTGTGTGTGTAGGGGGGGAGGTATGGTGCTATGTGCACAGCTGTGTGTGCATATGCCTTAGATGTCTTCACTGCTATTTATTTCTGAAGAGGGAGAAGGCAGCTTCCAGGGAATCTCAAAGGGGAGAATGACCCAATGTGATTTACAAGCCACCTTGGAAAGACAGGGTTAAGAAAGAGCTGGCCTGATTCTCAGAAATCCTGAGACCATTTATTGCTCTTAAGCCTCCGGTTTTAGAAGTGGATAGAACAGGATTCAAGCAAGTGTGGAACATTCAGGACCATTGACCAGTGAAGGATGAATTACAGACTCTTAAATCTCTGTTATCTAACCTCTGTTGGAAAAGAAGGAAACATCCTGTGCTGAAGACGGTCCAACCTGTTTTGTAATCAGAGCAGGACACCTGCAACACCATGGGGTGGAGGTGGGGACGGGGGAGAAGACAATGCATGTGTTTGTTTCAGCAAGAATCAAGCAGAGAGGCAGGTAAAGCACCAAAGATTATCCAAGAAGCACTCTGCATTCTGTCTGGAGAGCACTCAGCAGCTTATAGTAGAAAGGCTTTTTAGAATAGAGCTGAAAGAGCAATAAGATGTGCTGTTATTGACTTTTGACCTATGAAGAAACTGAGAGGCACAGAGTGGGAAGTGATCTATCCAGGGTGACACAGTTCATAAGTGCGTCAGAGTGTCACAGTCACAAATAAAAGCAAGCTGGACACATCTTGCATCCTATTAGTACAGAACATTGTAATAAGAAAGAAACTAGATTTTCAAACTGGAAAAAAAAAAATAGTAAGTCGTAGATGCGATGCAGACTTCAAGCTTAAGCTTTCAAATGTTGTGATAAGTATAAAAGGAATGGATTAATGAATAAGATTTTGCACCTGGGTTGGACTGCTTGTTTTTCTCAGTGTCACACCTGGGATTGGTCACTACCTCTAGAGTGACCTTCACCCTACCAGGGACAGGTTTTAAGTAAGTACTCCTTTATGCTCTAGTAGTGACCTGAGCCTCTGTAGTTTCTCAGCAAGCCTGGGACAGAAACTCCATTTGCCAAAGGAGATGGTTTCACTAAAACTATCAGCTTTTTTTTTTCTTTCCTTCTCTCCTCTCTGACCTTTGGCTGTGCTTCCTTGGGTCTCTTTCTGTGTTATTTTGTGTTTTCCAAAATGCAAATACTAAGACTTTATCAACCATGCAAGGAAAATACTCAGGCACAAAAGGAGGCTGCAAGCATCAGTGAGTAGAATCTTGAAACATGAATTCTGGTCTGACTCTCTGGGAAAAGAAAGGGCGAAATAAGATTGAGTTGGCAGAAGCTTGGGCTACAGGAAGATTTTTAGAATGTTCTGTCTGGTCTGATGAGTGGTTGTGAACCAGTCACGAGGTTGAGAAACCCTGTGTCACATGGTAAAGCGTAATGCATTCTGTGTTCTACCACTGGCCCATGAATAGCAAGTGTTCACAGTGCTTGCTAAGACTTAACCAGAAGGGCAGAAGCTGAGACAAGCATTCAATCATGTGTCCCTTTAAAAGAGATCAGAGCTGACCTCTGTGTCTGTTTCTAGATACTCCAAATGAGGGCATAGCTTGATAAAGAATTGCATGTGGCTGAACTGAAGTTGCATCATTGACCCTGTGGTCAATATTTGTAGAAAGAGAGGGTCTCAGTTATTGTTCTATTGCTGTGAAAAGACACAATGACCAAGGCAGCTTATAAAAGGAAGAACATTTAATAGGGGGTTTGCTTACAGTTTCACAGTATTAGAGAATTAGTCCGTGATCAACATGGCAGGTATCATGGTGTCATATAGGCATGTTACTGGAGCAGTGGTTAAAAACTTACACCCTGATTGACAGACAGGAGGCAGAGAGAAAGAAGGAGAGAGAGAGAGAGAGAGAGAGAGAGAGAGAGAGAGAGAGAGAGAGAGACTTGGTCTTGCATGCACTTTTGAAAAAAGGCTTACTTCCAGTGACACGCCTCCTCCTCCTTCTCCTCCTACTCCTTCCCAAGCAGTTCCATCAACTGGGAACAAACATTCAAATATGTGAGCTTGTGTGGGCCATTCTCATTCAAATCATCATAGAGAGTAACCCCTACTCAGAATATATGAATGTATTTTCCTTAAAAGATCTTGAATAATGTTTGTCCAGAGCCTAGGGCCTTACCAGCATTTTAGGCAGGGGAAAAAGAAAGATATATTGGAGCAGAGATAACAGTTGACTTTGTAGTTTCCCAATGTCCTGGGGACAGAAGCAAGCAATGGAAAGAGGGTACCCACAGCAACGGGCACCCCAACCCTGAGCCATGCACTCTGATCCCAACTCTGTCAATGGTTGCTCTTCAACCTTGAACAAATTTCCCTGTGTTTTTATGAATTGATGCAGAGTCTGTGGTCCCTGTCTTGAGTTACCATGAAGACCAAGTGGAATGCCAGAAGAAGCATTTCAAACCTCAGATCAAATGCATGATACTATCTATCACTCCTTTTCCCAAAGGCTTAGAAATAATTCAGTGAGAACATTTTGAAAATCATCAAGCCTAAAATTATTAATTCAACTAAAATATTCAGAGTTCTGGGTTACTATAATGTCTATGGGTTTCCCCAGAGGAAGTCAAGCTGGAGAAATTGCAATTCTTAGGGGAAGCAGAGCTCAGTAAAGGGGATCTGTGGTTTTTTTTTTTTTTTTTTTTTTTTTTTTTATTTTTTTAAATGTTGTAGGTAGAAGAGGAAAGGACAGGAGTCATGGGTAAAAATGCCTGGGTTGAGCTGCCCAGCCTTGCCAGGAGCTGCCTCCTGCCAGCCAGTAGCAAATCTGGGAAGGGACTAGTGTGCACTGAGCAGATGGGAAGGCAGTCAGCTGGAACACAGACAATGCATCAAGTGACTGTCCCAATCCATGCCTTGCAGGTTTCCATCTGATAAGGGAGCAAGTAGCCTGGATTAGGTTTCAGAAAGTGAACAAAATGTAAAAACACTTCTCTTGTGTTTTTCAAAGACTGCCTTGCGTCCCAGGCAACTACCTTAAGAGGAAACTGTCCCAGAAAATCAAAAGCTACAACCATCTATCTTTGGCATGACTGATCAGGGGGAATGGGAAGGTATCTCCATTGGTAAGCAGTTAAGCCTTTGCTTTGCAAGCATTCAGGTATGAGTTTGAGTTAAACTGAGCTTGGTGCCATGCTTTTGAAATCTGCATGTTGGAGTGTAGAGATAGTTGGAGCCCTGGTGCTTGCTGGCCATAGAGTCTAGGCTACTTGATAGCTCCAAACCAAAGAGAGGCCCTGTCTCAAAAATCAGGGTGTACAGCATCTGAGGAATAACACCTGAGATTTACCTCTGGTTTCTGTGCACATATACACATGTGCATATGGCTGCACATGTGTGAATACACACACACACATACACACACACACACACACACACACACACACACACACACACACAGACACACACACACCATTGCTGATTAAAGAACTTAAGAGAGCTAAATATTGGGTTGCTGGGCTTAGCAAATATATTCCCACAAACACAGATAAATTTGGATATTACATAGAAATTTTTAGTATTTATATATCTCATGTAATTAATAATACTTAAGAAGTAACATAGTTTTAAGTATGGGCATGACCATGTCATAAAAATCAATGAAAAATTGTTACGTTTTGTCTAACTGAAGCACAAATTTACCCGGGAGGTAACTTGCCTGTGTTTGCCTGTGCAGAAGAAGATGTCTATTTCACACCATTGTTGGCATTGTTCCAACATTTGAGTCATCCCATCCAGAATCGGATCCAGCAATGTGCATCCGTACCCTAGTAAAGAAAGTAAATCCCTGCTTCAGCAGATCTCCCAGAGATACCCTTCCCTCTGAGAATTATGCGGCAAGAGAGTCTGTAGCTGGGACACATTGTTAAAAGACAGGGCAGAGGAACATCACGTCTAAAAACATGCTTCAAACCCAAAGAAGTCAAAGTAACTTTAAGGATGTTCTCCCCTGCCCCGCCCCCACATTAAAGTTTTTCTCACATGCTGCCATAGTTTTTTCGCAAACCCTTTGCTTCCTAAGTGCCTCCGCGACCTGCTCTCAGCGGTTTTACCCCTTTTTCAGTCCTGGCTCCTTCCCCACAGTCCACGGACAGCACTTGTCTCTTTCTCCTGTCTGGAAATCTTAGCTCTTCACAGCATGGATAGGTCACCTCAGCTCTTCCAAGTTTCTTTCCAGCTGATTAGTTCCCCCAAACAGCAAATGGAGGTGGAAAAATATGGAAACTCCCATATTTTATATCTGAGCTATCCTTTGTTAAACTCAGAGTCTAAAATTTGACGTTTACTGCTTTTGTTTTTTTATGCCTATCCATCCCTTTATCCAGTCAGCCATCGGTTCAGCGTGTTTGTAATACACTGCAAAGTTGGTTGCTGACATCAGTAACTTTCTTTCCAGACAGATCTCTGTGAACGCTGTTTTATTTTTAAATGATCCCTGTGAAGGACATTGCAAAATAATCTTTTACATGTGATACCAATGCTGGTAGCCCTTGATTTCTGATAAAATGTAGGTCAGTCTCTCTCCCGCTTTCCTGAACTTCAAAGAACCATTTCTCAATGTGTGTGTGACAGAACCCTGGGCTGCAGCTACATGGAAGTGGAGAGTTTCAGTGGCCAAAATGCTTAAAAGACATCAAGCATAAATCTTTGAAACTTTTTGTACCTGGGGCCCCTATGTATTTATATTTAAGGGCACTGTGCACATAAGCAAAGGTAACCGCCTTTAACTTCCTTGGCCCTAAGACTTTACTTTTCTTATAAGACCTTGTGGTAGAATGAATTTCTCACTGGGCAAGTACATCTATTCCTAAGCACCACCCTCTTCATTTTTTTTTTCTTCTTAGCTCTTACAATGTATAATTTCACATTCTTGGTCTTCTCCATGGTTATCTGGAAACTGCCTCGGAGTCACTCGTCATTTCTGATGTAATTATCATGTTTCTGTTCACTGACTATGTCTCTGAAACACTGTTTTGTTAGTAGTGATGTCATGAGATTGGAAATGTGGAGTATAGCTCTGACTTGCTTGGAATCTTCTTTGGTATTAAGGACAGAAGGACAGATTACAGAGGACAAAATATCACATATTGCTTGGTAGCTCACATCTTCCCTATGAAATTTCACTTAACCTTGAGCTCCATCTGGAAGTGCGATGGCTCATCCCGGTTTGATCCTCTCTGCCAGCTGACAGGAAAGGGATCACAGGTGAAGAATTCCGGAAATTGTGTGAGTTATCATTAGAGAAGCAGAATAATAGGATCTGAAATGACCTTAATGATGTCACAGACCTTGTGTCCCATTCTCCAGCAGAGACAGTGCGTGAATGGTTGACCTGACATTCTAATTTCTCCTACAAAGGAAATTGCTTTCAGTACCCCCTTACTAATCTGTCATGATGTTGCAAATACATCCTCTAACCTCACAAGACAACAAATAAGAACCAAATGGCAGCCTTTCTTTAGTACTTAAGGATGCCTTTATCATGAAAAGCGAAGGAGAAAAGAGGTATTGTCAATCTTCATACACATGGCTATTTTGTAGAGCTTAGAAGCTTCTGTGCAAAACCACAACATGGGCTTGAGCAGGTGTGGTCTGTCCCTCTGGAGAGGAAGGAGCCCATGTGGTGGGCGAGCAATTAGAGTGGAAGTAAGGCTAGGGCACTGCTCCATTCAAAATGCAGAGAAATAAGGGAAGTTTCAACATGAGTAGAGGTCCAGAGTGTCACGGGCTCCTCTCCTCTGGTCTGTGACTATTTCCTGATTCTTGTTTTCAGCCAGGCAAAATTCCACATATTCTGCCACTTGGTTGAGTCTCTGAATGGACTCGCCTTGACCCACATCATCTCAGCAATCCCAAAACACCGTCCTGTAATAGTCAAGTACATGATACCACACCAGAGGTGAAATGAAATAGCATAAGAAGAGAGAATAGGGTACATATATAATAGTACAAAACACAGCAACGTCAATCTCACCTGTAGGCATGGAAAGATAACTTCAAACATGTCCAGGAAGACATGAGAGATTGAAACCTGCTCACTAATGTGTGCTATAGATTTATAAACAGTAGGGATAGTTTAAGGACACAGTTTTCCAAGAATACTCTTCTATCATGAAAACCATTGCCTCCTCCTGTTTCAAATGATGCTCTTTGGAGCTCTGTGGCCTAGGTACTAATAGTTCTAGTTAATTAAATATGCCTGTCAGGTGTATGTACAAAACTGGTCTTTCTCAAGTTCATCCGTGTGCACATGGATGATAGGTCAAATTTGAGAGTCAATACATACACATGGTTATCAGGAAACATGGTCTCACACTCAGAGGAAGGCACCTAAATACGCAGCACACAAGACATGGGCTAAGACACAGATTGTGAAGGAGAGAGTGCATACTCACCACTGTATAAAGTTCCGAATAGTTAAAACCACCAGCAGGTAAAGTCTGATTCTAAGCATCTTGATGGCAGAATCATAGAGGAGAGTAAGATTTCTTCTATCTCCATCTTTTGCACTAATAGGACTTGGTGTGATTCTTCAATATCATTTCTGGCTTGTATTCCACAAAAGTAGGGAGGGATGGCTTCCAACCATATAGTTTCTTTGATAGCTAGTTGATATACCTAACTATATATATCATACATGTATTTGCCAAATAGTTGTGCCATATATTTTTTGCCAAAAAGTGCACACTAACTCAACCTTTTCCCACTGTGCTGAAACATGGTGTGGGTTATTAATGGATTCCCTTTAAAACAGTGGGCACATTGGGTTGAAGTTACGACAGGAAATTTAACATGATTTGGAATGAATGGGGAGTCTTTTTTTCTTGATAAAGCTTTCTTATGAATTGGGTTTACCTTCAAGGCAAGCTAATAATTAGATGTTTTCACTATCTTTTTCCTGCTTCACTTTTTCTGTGCAGTGGCTCTCCTGCCGCTTGAGAGTCATAGCATTTAAGAGAAGCCAGATTTGGCACTAGCGCAACGAGCTGCTGGGTGGCTTTTTTTCCGTCCAGCTGCAGTTATAAAAAGGCCACTTAAAACTTGAGATCTATGTGCGCACTACAAAAATAGTGAGATACTCAAACAAACTTTGAAGAGAAATGTACAGAAAGAAGTGTCTTTCTTAGTTTTGTGGGGTTTTTTTTTCCTTTTAAGGTGGGAAAATAATCCAGTATGCCAGGCTGTGAAAAGTACCTAAAAAATCAGCTAGCTTCATTTAAGCTCTGACTTTGTAGAATTTTTTTTCCTAGGTGACCTGATTTCAAAGTGCTCCATTTCCCTAGTGCGGCTTCTCTGTCAAACCATCCAACATCAACCTTGATATTTCCATATACATTTCTACGGGAACAAAGGCTCTCTACAAACGTCCCTGCAGCAACACTCAAATGGGACTAGACTGGAAGCTCGTCAGATCATTTTCTCCCTGTCTCCACTTTTTGAGGAATGAGATCATATCTTTTGGGCTGTTGTTCTTGACTCGGACTAATCAGGTCACCCAGAATGACCTGGAATTTGCTACGCAGCCTGAGTTGGCCCCAGATTTGCAATCCTTCTGTCTCCTCTTTTCGAGTGCTGGGATTGTGGGTGTGTGCCACACACTGAGCTAAGATCATATCATAGCACCATGCCTTGCCCAGTATAACCTTGTTATTATTAAGGTATGCATTGGATAAAGACATACTAAGAGCTTTAGCAAATAAATCTCTACGTTGCACCATGGACAGAGCATGGTAGGAGCTTATTTCTTGTTGATCATCTAAAAGGAGCATCAGCAGTGACCCCTCTTCCATACACTGATTTCAAAACCTAAGCTCTGTCTGGTGCTCTTTGAATCATCGGTCACGGCTTCTGGGTTCACCTCCAGTCAGTTAGAAGAAGGAGCCTGGAAGATCAAATGTAGCATTAGCATCTACCTTCACAGTCTACTGGTTAGAATTCAGTCACATGGTCAACCCCCAGCTACCAGGGGGCTGAAAATGCAAACCTAACCACAAGCCCAGAGTAAAGGGAATTGTGCTTAGCTGTGTATACAACTTATGATCCAGAGAAGGTCATTTAATAGGTGTCTAGGCTGTATCACAGGGGAAATGATGACAGCCTTAAAAATGTGCTAAATATCATTGTATGATGATGCGGAACCTTGCCTTTTCATCTGAAAAATGAAAAGTTGGACTAAATGATCCTTAAGTGTCTTTCACTGCTGCATAGAGAAACTCAGTTATGCTCACTGCACTGTCCTGACAAGGCCCGTAAGAACCAGTGCAGTTTAGAGAAAACGCACACACAAGAATGTGTTCTCTGATAATTTACTTACTTAGAAAAACTAATGTTCAGGGTCACTCAGAAAAAAAAATAGATCTAGGACTGAATATGGCAATTGTTTCTCTAGGGACATCTCTAGAGGCAAGATAGTGGCCCCCAAGAAGCCTTTGCCTTATGGTTAAGAGCAGCATTCAAAATTTAGCTTTCCTCAAAATTCACTTTCTCTCAGAATCCTGTGGGGAGCCATCTTTCTAAGGCCCAATTACCTGTGTGACCTATGCCACCAGCATTATGAATTTTACTGATGACATAGTTTGGGAATAGGTGTTCTGCAGAAATTAGTTTACTGACATAGAACTTGCTCCAGCTCATTGTTATAATAAATAACCCTAAAGCTCAGTGGCATCAGCTATGATGTCTCACTGGTTCACATCATGGTCCCCTGTAAGTTAGTGATAGACTGGAGACAGACAGTGCTGAAGCTAGAGGGATCGTGTTCTATACATTAATATGTATATATTAGTTGGTCCAGTGTCCTGTGCTCACAACTTCTGGGGTCCTGTAGTAGCTCTCCTAAATCCAGTCAACAATAAAGGACAAGGTCCATCCATGTTGAAACTTGAGCTAGAGGGGTGTGAGGAGATGGGTCAGTCAGTAAAATGCCTTTGGTGCAAAGACAAGGACCTAGATTGAGATCCCAAAACTTGATTTGAAGTCAACCACAAAGTGGAGGTATGCATCTGTAATCCTAGTGCTGGAAAGGAAGGAGGGCTCTCAACACTGACCTCCACAAGAGTGTGTATATTCCTGCATGCATGCACACGCACAGTACACACACACAAATAAATTAATAAAAAAAAGGGCTAATGTGAACCATCACTTCCGCTTACTTTCCATTTGTGAAAATTGGTATGTATCTTCTTATCCCAAGAAAGAGAGTGTAGATTTGGATAAACAGAATGCTCAATAGTTCCTAGAATCACTTTCCTTATCTGTTAAGTGGAAATAACAATAGTAGACAGGAAGTACTTAGTAGCCGTTTATTGTTTCTGACTCTCAGATTATCACATGGAACTGGAAACTATTGCTCTCTGCATCACACTGAAAGAATTAATTAAAAAGATACTTGGGAAGAAGGTTGGAAAAAATGGAAGAAGGAAACTGAGGCAAAGACGGAAGGCAGAGCCAATAAAGGGCTTTGGTGGCACCCACTGTTTATACCTTGTCTCTCCTGATGGCTCATCTGAGACTGCGCTGCAGAGTGACAAAGCCTTGTTACTCAGAGTTCCCACAGTGAGTCACAAAGTAAGGTGGAGATAGAAATCATGTTGGTGCCCATGCCTTCTGCAGCTAATTAAATAAGAGACCGAGTTGGGAACATGTGCCAGGCCTATGGAAGACAGTCACACTATTAAATTTTTTTTTGTTGTTGTTTTACAAGAGCAGGAACACAGAGAACACCATTAATCCTCACCCTTCCCAGACTCAGCTCTAACCTGCTTTCCCACATGAATCACTTTCTTTGAAGGCAGACCCAGCCCAATAGAGACTAAGGGCTCCTTCCCTGTTGCTCCAGCTCTTGGTTTCGTCTTTCACCATACTTCCCAGGGTAAGACCTGCTCTGGTTGCCTGCAAGAGCTCCTTCCTTCCTCCCACCGTAGATATGCGTATGTCATTCCCTGCACCTTTGAAGTTATTCATTGTCATGTTCTTGTTTTCTCTTTTGGGTCCAGCACAGACATCATTCGTTTCATGAAACATCCGTAGTGTGTGTGAATATTCACTGTTTCCATGGTAGCTCGCTCTTACCTGTCTCAGAGGACTGGCCCCACTGAGTAGGTGCTTTTTCTGGTGTGTAATAGACTTCATCACGAGCTCCAGTGTGTCTTCCTGCATCTCAGCAAATGATGATTATAATTTCTACAACTTTGAAAACATGTATAGAAGCTTTGCCTGATTGTATGTCTGCGGACCACATGTGTCATGCCTGGTCTCTGGGAAGGTGAGAAAAGAACATTTAGTTCCCTAGGAATGGAGTTACACATGGTTGTGAGTAGCCATGTGGGTGCTGAGATTTAAACCTGGGTCCTTTTGAAGAGTAGCAAGTGTTCTTTACTTCTGAGCCTTCTCTCTAGTCTACCATTTATCCAGCTTTTAAATTTCTTAATTTATTCAATATTCATAGTAACCCAATGATGTAAGAACTACAATAATAATATATGCAGGGTATGCTACATTTTAGATATAGCATATTGATATATACTACTTATGAAATATTTTGTACATTATATGCTTTCATATATGTATGGAATTGTATTTATACTTAATCATTGCTATAATTAAGATGTGGAAACCTTGAATATTTGGTAGCTACTTATTTGGAGATGTGAAATTTAAGTTTCAAAGTGACATCTGTTCAATTCCCAGGCTCAACTCTCAACCATAATAAATAGGAGTTAGGTGAATCTCAATAACATTGCATACAAAGTTTCTCAAAGCCAGGTATGGTGATCATGGCTGTGACCCCAGCACCGATTAAGCTGAAGGAGAACCACCCATTTGACAACAAACAGCCTGAACTATATAGTGAAATGGTATCAATAAAAGAAAGAACACACAATAGTTGGAAATTGGTTAATGCCATCAATAATATAATCAATACAGGAGAGAGAGAAGCAAATGGGCAAGGGGACACAATTTTGAGAAAAGACATTTTTTTTTCTGTCTGGGTTCTTGGCCTATAGATTACCAATATTCCCTCCTGGTGGAATCACCAATTTCAGAGTAGTGGCTTCTGAGTAAGTGTGTTACTTTGTGTGATGTGTGAAGAAGATGCAGATTCATAGGGAATTCTGGGAACTAAACTATGAAGGTGAATAGCCTCAGTAAGACTAGAGGACCCATGTCATCTTAACAGAATCTACTGTGCTGTCAACCAAATAGTATCCCCTTAATTCCTTATGCTGAAGTCTATACTTGGACACTTAAGCATATGACTGTTTGAAAACAGGACGGTTACACAGCTAATTAAAATAAAACAATTAGAGCAGGCCATTTCCTGATAGGAGAAACCAAAGCCTAGGCATGTTGAAAAGGCATATAGTATAAGGACACAGGGAAAAAAGAGCCACATATGGGATGAGAGAAGCTTCAGAAGAGACAAGTCTCCCCAATACCCCAACTTAGACTTCATGCAGAATATGCTGCAATATTGATGAACAGTCTGAAAATACTGTAGAAGGCACACTGTGTGAGGAACAGGATGCCTTCCTCTTTCCACCTGTAGTGCTTCCTTTGGACTGGTTGTCTCTCTCTACAAAAAGTCACTGGTACTCTCCGGTGGCTTCTTCACATGACCCTTTCCTTCTGCCCTCCAGTGGCCAAGGGGTTAGTAATGTAAAGTCTGTTGGACTGACTTTAATAGAAAAACTAAAAGCATGTGTTTATAATCACCTATGTCTAACTCAAACTGACAGTTTCCTTCAGTAACCAAGCCTGACCACACATGGGCATAGACTGGGAAATCTCTGTAGTTACCCTTGTGGGTCCTTCCATATCACAGAGACACAGTCATTCAAAATATTCCATTGTTCACTATTGTAGATTTGCAACAGTCAGTATACCTACCTCAAGATGTTGGTAGGGTGGGTATTAGTAACAAGGACATCTATCAATACATTAAAAACTTTTCATTTATGTTTTATTCACAGGCTTTTTAATATCATTGCCTTTTATAAAAACAATTCTAAACACTTCACACATCAAATCCATTAAAAATCTTAACTCAGGATGGATGGTACTTTAGGGAATAACATTCACAAAACGTCCACTTCTCCCTAGGTCCCTCAACAAGGTCTTACAACTGCCGCACCCTCACTGCACCTCCCATAGTTCTGTAAATCAGTCTTTTTTTAGCTTACTTCAGCAGTCTGACTGTGTCCTTTTCAGACACTGACTAATTCACCCCGCAAACTGTTTTGACTTCATAGTCAGGAATGGCAGTGAAATTTGACAGGTCACTGAATCCAAATGAGCCTATGTTTTCTTATCTGTAAAAGGAAAATAATAGTAAATACACTGACACCAGAACACTGGGGATATAATTGCTCTAAGAAAATCAATAGACTAATTGGAATATTTCCTAACATACTGAAAATATTGCACAGGCCATGCTGTGTGCAGTGGTGTCTTCTGCCCCAACCCTTTTCCTGTTCTACTCGGCCAGCAGGGTGGCAGGAACAAAGTGAACTTGGATGCCTCAGATAGGAGCCACTTCAGAAGGGAACAAGTACTGACTGGTGTTATTTTGTAGTCAGGACTTCATGGATGAGGCCTCACTGTGTTTTCTCTGCCTTGTTATTTTAATCATATCTAGATGAAGTAAGTTTATTTGCTCATTTTTGTTTGTTTGATTGACTGATTTGGGACAGGGTCTTGCTGTGTAGCCCCGTCTGGTCCAGAATATTATAAACCAAGCTGGCTTTGAACTCACAAAGATCCTCTCAAGTGCTGGGAATAACTACCATGCTTGGCTTCAGATAGAGAAAGTTTCCACTTGCAAGTTTAGAATGTTTCTAAAACACAAGTAACTATAAACACCCTTTCCAAGAAAAGCCTCTAAACACCTTGACTTCTTGGTATTTTTCCGTCATTTTAATTGTAGCCCTGCTTACAGATGTTCAGAAAAATTGTATATATACCCCTATCCACATTCTTCTCACGCAGCTATGCATCAAGAACACAATTGCAAGTTAAATATAAGACAGGGTATGGTATTAAGATGATAAATGGAGCATCTGCTAAAATCCCCTGTTCTAAACACATGGACTATAATTATTTATAACAGGGATAGAAAATGAGAATGTCCACTCTACATAGACCAGACATGATAAAGAATTCTGTAGAGCTTTGCAGCAGATGGTATATGTATAGTTGATGGATGTGGAGTCCTAAGCATACCCACGAGGCTGTTGCTTCATTTGGGAGTGGCCTTGTATACTGAAACTCAGGCACAGGACTGGATACTGGAGCAGGAAGAATCTCTAGGGAGCTCTCCACAGCCAAGGTGACTTCTCATATACCTCGGTAGCAAGACAAATTGCTTATCCTCTCCTGGATTTACCACTACAATGTCTGTTTATGAAGGTCAGAAGAAACTGGCCTTTTCTCAAGAGTAGTAAGTACTGAGAGTTAAAATAACCCTCTGTGTGGCTGGTGATACTCGAAAGAACAGGAAGTACCTATGACCAGAATACTAGCTACTGACTATTTTAGAGTCATGCATTCTGTCTTAGATGTCTTGTCACTAGCAATAGGAAATATTTCGTAACTCTAAAGTAGACAAACAGAACTCAAAAATATCAATAATAGTATAGAGGGCCTTTTGGTTTCATTTGGTTTGGTTTATTTTGAGTCTAGGTTTCTTTATATAGCACTGACTGTCCTGGAGCCCATTACGTAGACCGTGTTGGCCTTAAACTCAGAGATTCACCTTCCTTTCCCTCCAGAGTGGTTGAATGAAAGGCATGTGCCCCCTTCCAAATCAAGAGTCATTGAACATTTAAGGTTTTGAATGAGTTTGAATCAGTTCTTAAAGAATGAAGGAACTCAAGTGGGTGGATATTGCATTCAGATGGGAAGGATCAAGAGAGAAGCATGTATGTAGGGAGCTTCTGGTATAAAGAAAAATCTGTCACTCTGCTGACATCAGAATGATGTCACAGAACCAAGGAGAGCACGTGTAGCTGGAAGACTCTTGAAAAATGTTGCCAAGAAGGCAAAATAAAACAGCAAAGGTTCAAGAGGCTGGATGGCCTAAGAAAGTCTGTGAATGTGTGTGTGTTGTGGGGAGCGGGTGGAGACCACAGAGCATATGAAAATAAGCTGTTAAAAAACAGAAGAAACTTTAGATTTGGAAAGAAATGTTTGTTCAGATTTAAAGAGATGATTAGATTCGATTAGGAGGAATATAAATAGAGGACACCTAGACAAATTGTAGAAATTTTTAGACCATCAAAGGAAAAAAAAATACAACATCCAAAGTTTGCTTACTTGACTGAGGAGATGGCTTGATGGGACAGAGAGACTTGAGTCCAGCTCCTCAGAACTCACATAAAAGCCAGGTGAGGTAGCACGAGGCTGCAGTCCTGGCGCTCCTAGGGTGGGAAAGGAAATGAGGCCAGAGGTGAGGACCAAGAACCACGGGAGTCCTTGACTTCCGCACGTGCCGGGGCAAGCGTGTGCACACATTCACACACGAACATGCACTCAGACATGCAAACTGCCTGTCATTAAGATAAAATTAAAAGTTTGTCTGCAAAGGGGTAGCTATCAATCCTCTCATTCCTCACATTAGACGTAAAAGCAAACAAACAAACAAAACCAAAAAAACCTGAAAACAACAGCATCCTATAAAAACACTAAATCAGGACAAACTACTGTTCATCTCAGTAGGTATTGTCATAAATTTGGGCAAACAAGAAAATGAGTAGGAAAGGTGCTTAGAAAATCATACTCAAAGAAATCCAAGAGAAGGATATGCAATAAAAGAAGAATATAGAAACATATCTCATTAATGACAGTGTCTGTTTAGTTTAAATATCTAATACGTGAATCCATGACAAACTGAGCTGAGTAGCCAAAAATAGAGCAAAGGGAAAGGAGAAATTAAAATGTCCTTATGTTCGTCTAATTTTTGGAAGAAGCTATGAACAAATATTAGCCTAAATATTTATCTTAAAAATAAACAAACCATGAATACATTGGACATGTTACAAAATGTACACAAAGGACTTGAGCAAACTTCATGCTGAGGGATTTGACCAAGCACCTGGCCAGGCTTACACCTGCTCCAGTCCTTTCCCTAAGAAGTGACCTCCGTCCCCAGATGACTGTTACTTCCTCATAATTCAAAACTATCATTTAAAAAGGAACAGAATATTATTTTTATGACTTTTTTCTCTCTAAATCCTGATATAAGTTGATTGACAAAGTGCCCAAGCTTATCCTTTCAACCCTGATTGCCTATGCCTGTTATGGACCTTTTTCTGATTTATCCAAGAAGACTTTAACCTTTCCTTCCTTTTAGGCCACTCTCCAATACCAACAGACACTTATGTCTGTCTCCTTATCCAACAAAGACCTTCTCCATGGAGTGGCTCAAAATATAACGTCAACCAGCACTTTCATAGATGTTTGCTGATTCAATGAGGTTGAGTGAGCTGGGAAATATTACTCAGCCCAGGGATTTCTGATATGTCAGATGGTGAAAAGAATAGTAACTAGAATTCACAAGCAATATTTAATATTAATCTTGGTGAATACTGCATATCGTTTCCCAAGAGTTTGGCTCTGGCTTCATGAGATTTCTTTTTGCATGGTGGTTATTGTGTTATTGATACTAATACTGCTGTCAGATGGGATATCGCTGGCTACAATTGAATCAATAATGAAATTATTACTTAGTCAATAACGGTTTTTTCTTGGACAGACAAAAATCATTAAAAACATTATGCCTGTGAGGGAGATTAAAAAAAAAAAAAAAACCAACAGAACGATTTGGATAACTGGGGTCACTGAGTATTTTCTCAATAACTCTGTAGCTGATTGCAGGTTAGAGCTGGTAGGAATAGTTGGCTCTGGTATCTAAAATAAACTAAAAAAAAAAGACCTTTGAGTTAAAAAATGTAAAGTATTCTTAATTTCAGTTTTACCCAATATATTCTCAAAAGAAAACACATAGAATCATCAGTAGAACAAAGGAACGGAGACATAATTGTTTTGTGTGTGTATGTTGCTAGGAAACAGAGCTATCACAGCCTTTGATTTACTTAAATAGAAGAAAGGCAAATTTTTACAGAGCCCTCACCTGTTTCTAAGACAGTGAAATAGAAGAGATTCTTGAATCTGGAAGACAAGAGGATGGCAGGAAACTGAGATAAAGCATAAGCACAAGAAACGTAGGATGAAAAATTTTAAGGTGTTAAAATATAAAGGGCAAGCAGAAACACGTACCTAAACTACATAATTAGAAAGTGAGAAAAATTGCATGTGGATGGAGTTCTTACCAATAAATTCAACCAAATGTGAAAGAAAAATCCAGGTGACTACAAAGCAGCATCTCATAGAGAGTAGTTGAGGAAACAAAACAAAAACCTGCCTCTAATGATGACAGTAACTAGGGTTCAGGGAGAAATGGTGACCCTTTCTTCAGCGGCAGAGCTGGCTGCTGTTGAGTTCCTATATTCTATAAATTAACCCCGCTCATACAAGCAAACAAGATTAGGATCAATGATATTTAAATATATCAAAATAGGAAGAGGCTTGTTGAGGAAAAGTTTTAGTGCAAGAGAGAAGGGGATAAGAGAGAAAATGGGTCCTGCCTTTGGGTCCTGGCCCTCCAGGCAGTGTCAAGTGTGGGCTCCTGTTATATTAGGTTTCTGGCCCAGACTTTCTGGCCTACTCTCATGGCCCAGACCTGCAGACCCACAGTCCTATAGTCCCTTGGAAACACACTGACACTTACATGATTGATCTGTGGCCCAGGCATATAACTTGCTAACTCCACCCTAAAACTAACCCATGATTGCTGTTGAGCCATGTGGCTCAGTACCTTTTCTCAGACCAGCATAGTTTTCCTCTGCATCCGTGGCATTTCTGTTCTATTCTTCCTGTTCCCAGAGTTTTCTTAGTCTGGTAGCCCCACCCACACTTCCTGTCTGCCTTCAGCCAATTAGCATTTTTATTAAACTAGTAGGCAGGACAATTATTTACAATGTAACAACACATAATCCAACTACAGGCTCCCTCTCCTGGCATGGGTCACAGCTTGGACCAATCATTGGTTGGCCACTCCCATAAATTTTGTGCCATCTTTACCCCAGCACATCTTGCAGGCAGGACAAATTGTAGATTGAGGGTTATGTGGCTGGGTGGGTGTCCCAGTCCTTCCACTTGAGCCTTGTTTGGTTATAGGAGATGCTTGTTCAGGCTCCATATTACCCATTATTAGGAACTTCACTAGGGTCACCCTTGTGGATCCCTAGGGGTTTCCATTGTGCTAGGTTTCTACCTCATCCCCCAAATGCTGCCTAATTCCATCTCTCTCTCTCCACACCCCACCTGATCCCTTTCTATTCCCATCTCTGCCTGCCCCACCCCCCAACCCAGGAAAATCTACTCTGTTTCTCCTTCCCAGGCAGATCTATGAGTCTCCCATGAATCCTCTTTGGTACTTAGTAGTCTCTCTGGGTCTGTGGATTATAACATGATTATCCTTTACTTTAAAGCTAATGTCCACTTATGAGCGAGTACATATCATGTTGGTCTTTCTGGGTATGGGCTACCCCCCTTGGGATTTTTTTTCTAGTTCCATCCATTTGACTACAAACTTCTTGATAATATTTTTTTAACAGCTGAGTAATACTCTATTTTGTAAATTACTATGCTTTCTTTATCCATTCTTTGTTTGAAAGTCATCTAGGTTATCTCAAGCTTCTGGTTATTACAAATAAAGCTGTTATGAACATAGTTGAGCAAGTGTTCTATGGTAGGATGGAGCATCCTTTGGGTATATGCCCGAAAAGTAGTATAGTGGGGTCTTGAGGTAAATTGCTTACCAGTTCTTTGAGTAACCATCATAATGATCTCCAAAGTGGCTGTGAAAGTGTTCCCCTTGCTTCCCATCCTCACTAGCAGGAGTGTTCACTTTTGCTTTTGACCTTAGCCATACTGACAAGTGTAAGGTAGAATCTCAGAGTCATTTTGATTTGCATTTCCCTGATGGCTGAACCAAACACAACCAGAAAGAAAGTCAATGAAGTAATTCTCACCTACACTTGTAGACTAGAGTCTAGCATTTTTGTCATCAGAGAAGTTTCATTCCACAACTGATGGGAGCTGATGCATGTTACAGTTAGGTTTCCTGGTCCAGGCGGCCAGAGATCCAGACCCACAGACCTTCAGCCCCAGACCCCTTAGCCGCCCGCCACTGCTCAGGCCCCCAAAATGACTCAGATGCTTATATTAACTTCATGCTGTTTGGCCTACGGCTCAGGCACATTGCTAGTTTGCTCTTTCATCTTAACTCAACCCATTTCCACTAAAATGTCTGCCACGTGGCCTGTGGCTCACTTGTGTTCCTTACATGCTTCTTCTTGGGCGTTTGGCTCAGTCTGTCTCTGACTCCGCCCTTCTCCTACCTATGCTGTGACTTCTCCTCCTACTTTTTCTATGGTGCCTGTCATGGGCCAAAACAGCTTCTTTATTTAAAGATTGATATTCACAGCATACAGAAAGTCATTCCCACACCAGATGCAGAGAGCCACATCCGAACATTAGGCAGAGTTTAGGGAATACCATTAATTAAAGAAGGCAAGGAACAATTGTATGAGCCAGAGGGATCATTCATGCTACAAGAAAATAACCCATAGAACCAACTAGCCAAAGCTCATGGGGGCTCAGAGACTGAACTAACAATCAGAGAGCCTGTATGGGTCTGACCTAGATCCTCTGCATACATACTAATGTGTAGCTTGGTGTTCTTGTGGAGCCCCTAAGAGTGGGAGCAGGGGCTGTCTCTAACTCTTTCGCCTACTTTTGGAACCCTTTGCCAAGCCTTGATAAGAGGATATGCGTCTAGTCTTATTATAACTTGATATGTCATGCTTGGTTAATATCCCTGGGAAGACTGCCCTTTTCTAAAGGGCAAGAAGGAGGACAAGTGGATCTGGGGAGGGTTGAGGGACTGGCAGGGAGGGGCGAGGGAAAGCTTTGGTTTGGGTGTAATATGTGAGAAAAGAATAAAAAAGAGTGAGAATGTAGATAAATATAACCAAAATTTTCTCTCTCTCTCTCTCTCTCTCTCTCTCTCTCTCTCTCTCCACACACACACACACACACACACACACACACACACACACACACACACACACACGGGGGGGGGGGGGGGGGAGAAAGAGAGAACATTGTCAAAGAATAAAAAGATATCTTCCCAAAAAGGCTTATAAATAAAAACAGTGGATTTGGGAAACAAATACAGCACAAGACAATATTGTATACATGTTAAATACCAAATTACCAAGTACCTATGAAATAGGAATCAAAAGAAGATTTAGTGAAGAATATTGCCAAAAAATATCAGAATTCAAAATTACCAAAAGAACATGAAGCATAAATTAAGCAGGCCCAGAGGGAAAGTGACTGAAGTACAAAGCAACTGTCAAACAAGGTCTAACATCCCTATAATTGTCCTCCCCAAAGAATATTGAAGTGATGGATGGAACGCATCTTCATTTCTTTTCCTATCACTGGGATAAAATTTCTGACAAAAACACCCTAAGAGAGAAGAGTTTCATTTGGCTCATTGAAGTCTGTCATGAAAGGGAAATCACAGGATTGGGAGCTTGGAACAGGTGGTGACATTGCATTCCTATTCAAAAACCGATCATGACAAACGTCTGCTGCTGCTGCCCAGCTCCTTCCATGTAATCTCATGTGAGCTGAGACTACAGGCAGGCCACCATGCAAAACATTCATGTGAGTGGTTGGGATCAGAATCCGGTCCTTAACTTGTGTCTAAGTGCTTTACCTGATGAGCCATCCCCCCAAGCACCCTAAAATAGGTCTTTCGAGAGAGAATATATGCATGTCTTTCAAATCTGACATAGAAGAAAGTTAAGAAAACAGAAAACTAGTGAAATAGGAAAATAATGCTAGCAGAACTACTATGCTGTAAACATTTCCCTCAATATTAAAAAAGACATTATAAATTGGGAGGAAAATATAACAAATACAATACAAAAATATTAATTATATGTGATATATACACTACACAATGTAAAACAAGACAAAGTAAGTCCAAATGCATCACTCATGTAAATAAAGTGTGAATGGCCTTTTTATACTTATTAAAAGAGAAATATTTCAAATTGATTTATAAAGCCAAGCTCAACTGTCTGTTTTGTGAGGGAAACTTTTTTAAATGAATCATTAAATAACATCATACTTATAAGGTATAGGTGAGATTTATCAGGCAAATGAAAGTATTCAAGCATAGTCAGGCACCGGCCCTGGGGAGCATCATTTACAGGCATGGCTGTAGTACAGGTTCATTCCATCTTCTGCCATTCCCCCACCACTCATTTAGTTCTAGTTATGCCCGCGTTCTTACTGCTGTTCAGTGATGCTCATATCCCTGCAGTGTGCTCTCCTTCTCCAGGTACCCACTTGTCTTGTGCTTCTCCTCTTAAAGAAAGAGACACCTCACCCATGTATAACAAAACGGCCACCTCAGCACGGACGTATTAAAACAATCTCTACAGCGCTTGTCATCAGATGGCATAGGCTATGTATTGGTCAACTCTGATTGTCTCAAAACTCCAAAGACTGAATGACATAAACAATAGAAATTGTTGTTCACGTTTCTGAAAGGTGGATGGTTCAGATGATGGTCACCTGGTATTGGGGTACTGACGAAGACTGTTGTCCTGGCATGTGGATTGCCACTATCTCAATCTCACGTCACCTTTCCCTTGATGTTCCTTCTGAATTTCTCCTCCTGTAAGGTCATCATGCCCCATCAGTTGAGGATTTTGACCATACCTGTGGCCTCATTTAACCGTAATTGCTTAAATGTCTGTGAGGCTTAATTTTAAATGTCAGCCTGATTCAATAAGAATGCTTAGGTAATCAGCAAAGCACACCACTAGTTATGTCTGTGAGGGTGTCTCCTGGCATGACTAGGTCATGGGACTCTGACCCAATATTAATAGATTAGCAATATGATGGTGTTACTGGGAGATGGTAGAACATAATCAGTGGGGCCTAGTTGGAGGAATTTGGTCACTGAGAGAGTATTTTTAGAAACTCCATCTTGCTATGGTCCTTCCCTGAGTTCCCCTTTGCTCTGATACTAGTATGCAAATGATATAAGGAATACATTTGTATGGCCATAATGTTCTGCCCAAACCAGAGGCATTCACAACTGGAGCCATCTGAAAACATGAACCCACATAAGCAATTACTCCTTCTGGTTCTTTCAATTAGGCAATGTGATCAAAATGTTCAGAACTAATTTATGCAAGTCTTGTTTCCAGGCACATTCACGTTGGGGGGCTATGGTTTCTACACAGGCATTTTGAAAGAAAATAATTCAGTCTATGTCATGACTTATTTATTGTTTATGATCCATCGGTGCAAGAATGTATATTCTGTTCACTATTGTCTCAAATATGGCCTAACATAGTAAGCACTGTAGTGTCTCCTTGTCTTGGCTTATTTCTCACTCTCAAAAACACAGGTAGTATTTAAATCTGATCCACAACTTCACTGGAAATTAAATGAAACAATTCAAGGATTCACACTTAATCTGGCATATTGTAAGGTCCCAAGATACATGATGCTTTACTCTTGGTATTGTCACTAATATCACAATTATATTAGGGTTGATATTTACCTACATCCCAAATTTTGAACAAGATGAATAATCAAGATAGTAGAGACAAAAACTGGTTCCAAACAATCCAGAGGGATTGTGGTTGTTTCTTCAAGATGCTATGCATAGGCTTCCTTCTTTTCCTTGGTTTGCACTTTTAAATGAAATTTGAGATGCTTATGTGGCTTCAGAACAAAGAGATCCATGCCTTTGGTTTTATAGGTTGTGTGGGTAGTTAATATCCTGTTCTGCCATCCTGTTTCAAGTTTTATAATGTGACTGCTCTCTGACCTACACACACATCTCAGTCTCCGTGGTATGTGAGGAAAGTCTTCTGAAATTTAAGGGAGAGGGAGATAAGACCTTTTGCTCAGCTCTCCATCTAGACTCGTCTCTATGGAGAAGATCTTGCAAGTTCTAGTTTCATTCCTACTGCCATACCTAGCACCAGGCACCCTCCACAGCAGGAAGCTCTCAGAAGAAAATTTCCAACTTGCTTCTCAGAATTCTCTTTATTTCAATTTTACCCTAGGGAAAAGAAGGCATTATAATATTGTCCTGTCACCACCTCTCTGCTCTCCAGACTCACTAACACAACAATTCTTTGTTCAAATTAACCCCCAACTGAATCTGGACTCTTTGAGCCTGTTTCTCAGATAACAATCGCCACAGAGCAACAGGTCTATGCCTGTGGACACTAGCGTTCCTACCAAGTTTGACTGAGTGACTCAGTGGTAGTGGGGTCATGGACAGGAGTCTGTCACCAACACCAGCTGATAATACACCTTCATAGGACTTTCAGGCCCATGACATCTCTTCCAGTTACCTAAATCAAAGGGCAGATACCTGTGATGCGCTTGATCTTGAAGAGATCTTGAGGCTTCTGGATTCTCATCTAATTGTGCTTCTTGCTCCTGCTTCGAGTAATGAAAGTATCGACCTATAGAGCAATAATATTCTGGTGACAAAAATTCAGAACTAAAAGGCAAACCTTGAATGATACCTTAAAAAAAAAAAAAAAAAAAAAAGAATGAATCATTTGGGAAAAAATAAGATAGATACTGCTATTGCTTAAGACTGCCAGAAGATGGGGCCATGTGTACTTTTCTGAAGACTTGCAAACTTCAGAGGTTGGAAGAGAAAGCCCATATATGACGAATCTATACCATGGAGGACATTTAGAGCAGGTTTTCTTTTTGAGCTTTTCTTGTTCATTTTCCTTTCTTTCTCTTCTCTTTCCCTCCCTCCTTCCCACCTTCCCTCCCTCCCTCCCTCTCTCCCACCCTATCTTCTTTTCCTTTATTTCAATCCCTGTGTTTTCTTCAGAAAATATCATAGAACCCTGGCTTTCCTTTTATTTTTAAGTGTACGTAACAACAATTCCTCAAGTTAGGCTTTGAAAATGAATGAAGCAAAAGCCATGGCCCTTCCACTAGGGTGTCATTTCTTACAGTTTTTTAAACCCGTAAAAAATAGAAGTTTAATAACATCTGCTATACACATTTGGTGGAGCCTTATTTTAAGCCATGGAAAACCTCAGAAGAAAGGTAAAAACATCAGCCAACAAAGAGGTATTATCTATCCTTGGGGACTGGCCTGAGAGATTTCATTATCACACCACTCCCACATCAGGGAGCTAAAACAACAAAAGGCAGGAAGCAGGGGCCATTTGTGAATGGGCAGAGGAGAGCTTTGAAAGGATGAGCCAGAGATAGGGGAAAATGGGAAGGAACAGGAAAATGGGATGCCTTATTTTCTCCAGCCTTGTAATTTACTGTATTCATCCTTTGAAATGCTCTATTAAGTATCTGTTTTCTTCCTTTATTAAAGGACTAATTTCCCTCTCTTACTCAACTCCTCTGCTTTAGTCTAAAAAAAAAAAAAATTGATTGCAATAAAATACGATAATTTCCATGACAATATCAAGAGTTTCAAAATCAAGCTCACAACTTCTGAGTGCAATTATGTCACAGCTCCTGGAAAATTGGCCTCACAGAACAGACTGTACTAAAGCCTAAGCTTGTTCCTAATCAGGGCACCGCATACAGAGCGCCTTTGTCAGCAGAGGGGGTGATTTTGATGAGCTCAATTGAGGGTCGGACCATCTTCTCTCAGACATCTTGGCAGTTCTGAATACTGGGAATTTATAAATTTTTGTAGTACAATTTAGTATTTGATTAAGGTTCAAAAGCAAATGGTCTGGCCAGAACTAATCTTGCTTATTTTGGAACTATTTTCTGGATATATTCTGAGATATCTCTTCTGGTGAAAATTGTCACCTAGTTCACACACACACACACACACACACACACACACACACACACACACCACATCCCACATACTCACACACCCCACATATGCACACATACAAACATAACACACACACACACACACACACACACACACACACACACTGGTGTTTTCAGTGTGAGTGGCTAGAGACACTAGACTTGTGTATAATATGTAAGCTGACCGACAGAAGGTTCTTTGGGGCTCAATTCAACACTGAGTTCTGAGTCATACTGTGTAGTCTGTTGGTAAGACCAGCGGCGTTGCCCGGGATGCTAAAGTCAAGGATGGTTAGCTCTAGTGGAGTCCCCATAAAGCCCAACTTCCTGTCAGCTTTACTAACAGAATTGTCACAGTGATGAGAACAGCTACTCAGTCAGGGGGATTTCAGATCAAGTGAAGTGAAGGTTAGTCACTTCACCAGATAGCATGAAAAAGACCACAACTACAAAATAGGCAAAGGGTACAAGAAGGAAGACTGTTCCATATACTAACTGTTGTCCCTAGGGAATGCAAAAGGGCAGTGTGGTATCTGGGTTATAATAACCTCTTCTCATACGATTTCATTTATGACTCTCTAATCACGTGTCATTGGTATAAGCCTATGTATTTTCCTAAAAATAATAATAACCAGATTACCTTCAGACAGCACAGGTACAAGGCAAAAGACTCAATATACATTATTCATCGTTACCTGTCATCCCCTTCAACAGATTAAAAAATGGGAAAGTTCCACAACACATTGGAATCAATCAACTCCAGTAATTCTCAAGTGTTCTAAAATCATGAATAGCAATCTCCACAATTGGAACTGTGAGCAGAAGCCCAAACTTGTAGGATAGACCTGAGAGATGTTTCTAAAAAGACATAGCAGGACGTAGAAAAAAAGGGATCGGGTTGTGGGAAGGGTAATCATGTTCTAAGCATAAGATGAAGTACCGAGGTGAGGGGAACCAAATGAGAGATGGTTACGGTAGTTCAGCAGGACACTATGAAGGCCTGGGCCAAGTGCTGCAGTGGAGTGGGAAGCTAGGAAAAGGTGTAGAAGAAAGAGCAACTTTGGTGACTTGGGGAACCGAGAACTGGAGAGGAGAACAAAATGAGAAGCCTGCCCAGCAGGCCAACAGATGGTACTGGAGTTCACAATGAGAAGCACAGAGGTGGGTTAAATTTTGGCCTGAATGAATGTGTGGGGATTATGAGATATGAAGTAGATAGATGCAAAGGATTCTGCCTGCACGTTGATTCCAGGGTCTATAAACCCCACTACTCCTAGCTTTGTGGCTTTGAAAAGATCATTTTATTTCTCTTAAGCAGTAGTTGGCTCTTCTGACAGCTATGCAGCAGAACTGGGTAAGATAAGCCTTATCAAATGCACAGCACAGTGAGCAACACTCAGTGACTGCATGTTCTCTGTTTCATAGACCCATTGATTTTGGAAGAATTGAATCATTCAAATTAAGTAAGGAGTAAAGATGAACATATTTAGGTCGTTTTACAGATGATAATTGAAGGTATTAGTTATGTCAAAGACGACAGAAATGATAAGTCTTTAAATTATACAGAGCTGTTTATTGCTGCCAAGAGTTACCTTGGGAATCAGTAAGGAACACTCTGGGCCAGTCCACACAGTCTGCTAAGCTGAAGGACAGAGATGCTGTGACGAACAATATGAAGGAAGAAATAGAAAACTTTAGCTTTGGGCTACATTTGGGCTTCCGTTCCACTGGGGAATCTCTACCCTATGAAGCATGACATAGACAGGAGCTTCACCTATCCTATACCAAAAACAAGAAAAGTCGGCACTCAACTCAGCTGAACACTTTGTCCTTGATCCCATTCTCTGACTGTGAATCTCTGTTCCGGGCTTTACCTAACTACTCAAATGGTAATACAGGGTAAGGGAAACTGAACCCAAGAGCAGAGCTGCCACAAACACCCAACCGTGTATTGGTAGCCAGTGGTCATGCTATACCACCAAGGCTACCTAGAATTCAGGTGATGGGCAAGGGTAGAGGAAAGGAAAAATGGGGTCATTTATATAGTTGAGATGCTGAAAGAGACTGTTACTTCTAGGTACCCAAGTGATATTAACAAATTATGTTCTTGGAACAAATCATTTTTCAACTGCCATCCTGGTAAGGTGGAGCTGTGATGGTAGCAGACGTGTCTTGTAGAGGGTATGATACCAAACAGCCTATCAGTGACGCAGAAGAGCAATTGTATAGCACAATTATAGGCATGAAAAAGAAGGTAGAGAGAGGAAGCCAGCATGGTTAGGGAAGAGCAAAGGGGGACTTCAGATGTTCTCGTGCCAAAAGGAAACAAGAACAAAGAAATGGTTGAGGGAGAACAACCATTGTTACCAAATGTCCCTATCTTCCACTCTTACATGCATTAAGGGGGTATGTTTCTATACCCTTGGGTCTTAGGTAGTAATTCTAGGATTATGGCTTTGAACGCAGTTCCTATGACCCCAAGAAATGAGATTTAGGCATGAATATTCTAGACTAAGACTAACTGGAAGCCAGATTAGATACTGTTATCTTCTTAAATTATTACTCACCATCTCTGGCCTTCTGCCCACAATTCATCCCGGTATTAACCATTTAAATATTTCCCAGATATCTTCTATTAAAAATGCAACTATAGCAAAAGATAACAGCAAAATAACTTACTGTTTGAGTTTTAAACAAGACACTAAAGCCCTGTACAAAAGACTTAAAACTTTTCCTCAGATTAATTGCATTTTAACCTTATAGGTCATAAGATTTAAAACATTAAGTATCTGGAGATTTGGTCCAGCAGAAACAGTTCTAAGCTGAGATTCAGAAAACTCTACTACTGAGCCCTGATGCATGTTCTTGTTCTGACCTTGAAAAGATAAGAACTTTGGGTCACAGTTTTCTTCATTATCAATGAAGTAGAAAATAATTCTCCTGTGTCTGATCTGGAATGCAGTGAGGACCAAATGAAATAAAAAGATCAAACATGATCTAATGCAAAAATATACTGATAAGAAATATATAGAACAGACACAGGACTGCTTCTAAACATGATGAAACTTTGGTAGTTCTTGAGCCTTGGAAGATGGCTCAGTGCTTAGGAACACTGGATGCTCTTCTAGAGGACTAAGGGTCAACAATTAACACCCATATGGTAACTCAGAAGTATCTGTAATTCCAGTTTCACAGGATCCAGAACCAACCAGTATTTACAAATGTAGGCATGAATTCAGTTTCTTGATAGTTTCTTGGTAATGAATTCAGTTTCTTGGTAATGCTCAAAATACCATTCTTTTGTTGTTAACCGCAGATCTACCAAAGATTATTTTAGATAAGTTATTCTGGGAAGAAATAAAAGATCTTTAAAACAACAAAGGTTGATTTCTTGTTCTGTTGTATGTTCACAGTTGGGCTCCATTCATTACTCACTACCCAGACTGATAGAGTAGCTACTACCTCTAATGTGTTGGCCAACATACTTGAGTAAACACTGTGCTGAGAATATTCTCTTTGCAATTGAATTCCCAGTTGGAAATGACATTTCTTATTTCTATCCACAGAACCAGAAAATGCTATTCTAGGAAGGTAGAGGATCAGGGTTGAAAGCAACACTGTCAACAGCTACAGATGCCCTCCACTAACTTGTTGAGATATTAACATTGAACTCTAATTATATTGATGGAGTCATCTTGCACACTTGTGTTGTAAAACCAGCATTCATTGTTCACTGAACAGATCGGAAATGGTACCCAACATAGAAGATGCAAACAAAGTCTTAGCAAGCTCTTCGTCTTCGAATTCCACCAGAAATATACACTTGATATTGTATAAACTTTGACTAACCAGGGAATGGAAGACATGGGTTCCTGGAAGTGGCATAATCTACTGGAGCAATTGCCAATGAAGAGCCAGAGAAAGAGAGATATGCTGGGCATTCAAGACAAGATAGTATGCAGCAAAGCTAGGGAAGAGCTAGCTATAGGCGTGTGGTCCTCCAGGCAGTATCTGATACTGAAGATTCAAATGCAAGATAAGGATGTTTGGGAAGAGAATCTGGATGGTCAGACAACAAGTTAGGAGGTAGTAATGGCACCGAGGGGGAAGGCTGCTGCCAGACAATGAAGGGTCTGAAGAGAGGAGTTAGCCTCAAGATTCTGTAATGCTGGCTGAACTCCCCAAAGCAGCAGAGCAGATAATCAGAGAATAAGGGGTTCGCCTGCAGATAGTGGCAGAGATCTGCTGTTTCCACCTGCTTAGAAGCTACGCCTGGATTCAGCTTCCTCTGACCCCCATCCCACAATGACTGGGGCACAATGGACTATTTGCCTTCTATATACATCAACATCTCCATCTTTAAGATGAGACAGCTACAGTCAATCTCTTTTGTCAACTTGATTACATTTAGAATCTCGAGGTGATGTACATACACTTGGGTGTGTCTACAAAGATGTATCCAGAGATTTAACTGAGGAAGTAGGAAAGGTGACACCATGCCATCATTTGAAGTCCTGGGCTGAGTACAAGGAGAAAACCTTAAGTACCTACATTAGCTCTCTGCTTCTTGACTAGGTTCATCATGACTACTGTCCTGTGATCCTGACTCCATGTCTTCTCTACCATGATGGATTTTTAGCTTAAATTTTGAACCCAAGTAAATCTTTTTTAAGTTGACTTTGTCATATAGTTTGTCACAGAAGCTAGAAAGGTGACTAGTAAAAGGAACAGCCCCAGACAATTAGTATTTGAGCTAACATTTACAGAGACCTTGAGACAGTGTCTATGGTATCCTTCCAGGGCTACAGAAGAAGGACCATGCTCATGGCTGGGTTGGGGGTGGGAGGTCAGTGTGTGTAGGAAGGGTCCTGCCTCTTCTAGCCCAGCCCAGCCTACCCTACCAGCTGAAATGTCAACATAGGTGGCTCTTGTCAGAAGGCCCTGTAGACAAAGGACACTGTGCACCCTGGGGGCCTGAGCAATATTCTTTTCTATTTGCCTCCCATAGTTTTCTTTTCTGGCCACAGCTGGCTTGAGGGTGAGCAGGCTCTGAGTAGTGATGTGGTTTTGTTTTCTCTTCTTCTTCTTCTTCTTCTTCTTCTTCTTCTTCTTCTTCTTCCTCCTCCTCCTCCTCCTCCTCCTCCTCCTCCTCCTCCTCCTCCTCCTCCTCCTCCTCCTCCTCTTCCTCCTTCTTCCTGCTGACTCACCCTGCCAACTTCCTCTGGCTAGTATGACTGAGTTCCCAGTAGGAGAAGGCTGTTCTAGAACCTAGATTGGTTGCCATCTTTCTAATTTTTTTGGGGGGGGGGGGATCAAAAAGCTTCTGATGTAACAATAGAGGTTGCTCTATGGAAAGGGTGGGCCATCTGCCAAAGCCTGGCTTGCCAGAGCATGTCGGGGGAGGAGGGGCTGTTGTCACTGGGCTTTTTGCCATGAACTCACATCAGCAGTCCCGAGTGGGAGGCAACAGTCTAGGAGGGTTTGAGTGGTGTCTTTATAAGGATGGCCCCCATGGTTGAGAGTCTGTTTCTCTGCTTCACCTTCCCAGCTCTGCAAGTTGATGGAAACCATTACTGACTTATCCAAGCAATCTGTTTGATCTAGGCTCCATATTCACACGCTTTCAGAGTACTCCGCTGTTCAGGGCTGACCAACTTAGGGCTGGGATTTTTCTTCCTGTATAACCTGTGTGGACACTGACTTCAGGGACAGTAACACCAGGGCTAGTTCTCTGGAGGTTGCAGTGACAGACAGACTGTTTTTTGCAGTGAGTTGCACACTCAGTGGGGTGGAACCAAGGCCAAGGCCTCCATTGGTGCTGGTACTGTTATTTACTCTTTCAAATCTAACAGCACCAACAACACAAGCCAGTGTTGTTTGACTGGACTGGTTTTATGATATGAGCAGTGAGTGGGCAGAGATCCCAGACATCCTGGTTTACCTTAGCCATCCTCACTTCTGAAATGTCACAGACTGACCCTGTTTTGTAGCAGAAATGACCTTCAGTCTCTGTTGCCTTATTTTGTGGTTTAGAACTCTGGTGTGTAAGACACAGACATTTCACAAATTCCAGAAAGGCTTACCTCGTTGAAAATACCACTTTCAAGTGTATAACTCCTACTTTTTTTTTTTTTTTTTAATAAATGCCATGTGGGTCAGACACCTATGACTCCCAGGGAATAAGAACCTCTTTAGGGTAACCCAGAGCTGAGCCAAGTTGCTTGTCCATCTAGTGCCCTGGTTCTACCAGTTTCTTGGTGTAGTATCTTCAGAGTTTCCAAAGAGATGGTATTTTTTTTCCCTCTCCTCCCACCCACAAGAACCAGATCAAGTTGCAGAAGCCCAGAGCAATTTTTTTTTCTTGCTCCACCATCACAATCAAATTACAGAGAAAGCAGGTGTTGGCAAAGACTGGCACTACGCAAAATTAATTTAAAAAAAGAAGTGACCCAGTTTCCTGTGGCATGTCATTTCGGGACTCTGAACATCCCCCACCCAGTGAAGTTGAGCCTCCGAGGGTGATGTCAGTTCATTCTGCAGGCGACAGGGAGATGGGCTGGCAAGATCCATAGTATGCAGCCAGGTCTTCCACTGCCATTTGGGCTCCTGTCAGCAACACCACAGAGACCATTAATCTTCAACTTACGGCTGAGCCTTCTTGGGGCTTTTGAGTTTTCTTGCTCTGCTTTGTTCTGCGTGTCATTCAAGATTCCTTCAGAGAAACCTGTGTTGGGGCAGGAAAATGCTATGTGAATTATGTCCTTGTGAAGTCACCATCTGGCCAGTATTCATCTTGCTTAACGAAATACCAAGGATATCTTTCAGACCAGCTGCTGCAGGGCCAGAATGCAGCACACTAGTGACCGCAGCCATAAACCAACATGCAATCAAGTGTAATTAATGCACCTGGAGCCATTTCAGAGTCCAGCCCCCACAGTCCAGTCACACCTCAGCGGGCTTTTCTCTATCAGGCTTGGCTTTAAAATAAATAAATAAATAAATAAATAAATATATTAAACTTTTTTTTTCTCACTTTGCAGGTGGAGGAACCTCGTTTTCGGCTTCATCTGCCCCAGCATCTAAGTAGAATGCACCATCATGGGTCTGGTAGAAATGGGACTGTTTGGTGCCTTCAACCCATAAACAGTACAACAGTGAGCCTCATTCTCTGGCCAGAAAGGGCCTATTGTCCTGAGCAGCCAGAGTCTGTTTTGCTGATGGTTCTCACTGGCTGTGCAAGGCTAAGCCCAGGTACTGGTCTACATCATCTTTTGCAGCAGATGAAAGAAACATAGGGACCCCTGAGCAACCATGATTTTTTTAACAGCAGAATTTCACAGCTTCCTCTCCTCCCAGACACATCCCTTTGCCTTTAAAGTTGTGATAGAGAAGGTAACTTGTCTCTGGAACTGAGATTCTGGAAGCTTTTTTGGATAAGGATTAGTTAGCAAGTCAAAGGGGCTGGGAGGCAAAAGATGCAGATGGGCCAAAAGGGACATTTGTGATTGCTTGCCCTGCTCCAGAGCCTCCTCAGACCCCTGGAGCTATGTAAGGCATTTGGGAGAAGAAAAAGAAGGCCCTGACCTGGGTTCAGAGACACCAGGGAAAGAGACCTACTTCTCTGTAGCATTACAGCAGGAAGCACACCCTGCGTCAGTGACCTTGCTGTGGTCACAACAGCCTGTGGCATATGGCTATGCGAGCTTATCCTCTATGTCACTTCTACTCAGAAATAGAATCGGAGGCAGCAATTAAAGGTTCCCAAGGCCCTTGAGCATCATTAGGGGCTTGTCACTGCTCTTCTCCGGCTCCACGATGAATGGTTCCCAATTGTCTCCTATCAAATTAAAGCTCCTTATCATAGGCTGAGGCATCCTCTGCTAATTGCTCCTGTTTACCTAATTCATCTTTTATTCCAGAGCACCTTGCCCCATCGCCTGAGAGCCGGGTCTCCAAAGCCGTCTAATTGCCAACCCTCTTCAAATCAATTCTATTCAACAGATGTGCCTTGGATTTCCTCTGCAGAGTCGGGACCTGATGCGGGGGGGGGGGGGGGGGAGGGGGGGAGGCAGTTAGGTAAACGAGTCAGATGTCACAGGCACTATAACACAAAAAGTGATGGAGAAAGGGGATCACAACTTGAGTCTCAGTCTGTCTTTAGATGCTAAATCAGAGGTTTTAATCAGGAAGCTTGGAGCTCATGGTTTAGAATTGCCTTAAGAATTCAAGGAGATTGTATATAAGTATGTATGTATGTATGTACATAGTATGTATGTGTGTACATATGTATGTGCATGTGTATATATGTATGTACATGTGTATGTATGTGCATATGTATGTATGTGTATGCATGTGTATGTACATGTGTATGTATGTGCATATGTATGTATGTGTATACATGTGTATGTACACGTGTATGTATGTGCATATGTATGTATGTATATACGTACATATGAATATAATCAATATGTGTGTCTATATGTATTATCTTATCTATCCCTTCCCCATTTCTACATATTTCAGTAGACATGGGAGAAAAGGACAGGCTGAGTGTATGTAGCTACCTGCTGAACCAAAAAGCAGAAAAACAGACAAGTGAAGCCTGAGAATATGAGTTCAATACTGGGCTTCACATGGTAGAAAGAGAGAAAAGACTCATAAAAGTTGTCCATGCTTGCCCTGCTTCCCAATAAACAAACGGAGTTTCATTTATTTATTTATTATTTATTTATTTATTTATTTATTTATTTATTTATTTATTTATTTATTTATTTATTTATTTATTTATTCATTCATTCATTTATTCATTTATTCATTTATTCATTTATTCATTCATTTATTTATTTATTTTGTTGTTTGTTTGTTTATTTGTTTGTTTGTTTGTTTGTTTATTCATTCATTCATTCATTCATTCATTCATTCATTCATTCATTCATTTATTTGCAGGGGACGGGATCTCCTATGTAACCCTGATGACCTGAAAATTGCTATGTAATCCTGGTAGGCCTCAAACTCACATAGACTCACCTCTGCCTCCCAAGGGCTGAGAGTAAAGGCATGTTCCACCAAGCCTTGCAAAATGACAGCTATCTGCACTCTGGCTGGGAAGGTACCCTTGGAAGCACATTTTGCACTGGCTATTATTGTAGGTGGAGATTTAAAAGGTGGCCCTAGTGAGGCAGTTGGTGGATTGACTGTGCTCAGGATCCAGCTACCTTCCTGATCAATTGTCACCTGTCTTCTTGGTCCAGGGTATGGCACTTATGTAGGCTTCCCCTTTAAGCAACCTTTCAGCATTCCTTGGCTTATGCAGTTCTGTACAATTAGTTGCTGCCCAGGTAGCTGCATCATTAGCAGATGGGGATAAGGACACGAAGGAACAGCCTTGGAGATCTGAACCTAGCAGCTTAATCCAGGTAGCAACCTGACACCTTTTTTCCAGGTGACCTCAAATGAGTCATCAGGCTCTCTGATCCTTCTCATATATAGCACGAGGGCCTCCTGTTCCTAGGGAGATTCTGAGAACTAGGGATGTGGGGAATACAAGAATTTGCAGGGAAGGGTGCAGCCAGAGGAGACCTTTACATCCCTAACTGGAAGAGCTTGTCTGGTTTATGTTGACTTCTTTGCCAGGAAGGGCCTGCTCCAATCTGAACAAAGCCTAGGTTCGAGAAGAATTGGCGCTTTCCAAATTTCCCCGAATTGGTGACTGATATGTGATTGACGGTCCACTTTTTGTTGTTATTGATGCCGAATGTACTATCTCACACTGAGAAGGAACTCTTCATTCCAAACCTGGAGCAGTCTGCTTCCAGGAGAGGATAACAGGACACTCAAGGGGAAAACTCATGGAGAACTTATCCTTGCCTGGAGTCCTCAGGAACAGAAAGCACCGAGACCACGGTGGATGAGAGGAGAAGGCTGTGTGTCTAGTTGAGGATCAGATGTTTCACAGGAAAATTGATGCCACCATTAAAACGAAGAAGTTCAGGGGCCCGGGAGATAAAGTGTGGTTCGGTTCAAGGTTGTGAGCCATCAGAAGATAGTAGCAGCAGGTAAGAGGAAACATAAAAGACATCGAGAGCACCCACTGTGCAAAATGGGAGAAGAGAAGAAAAGCAAGGGGCCCTGGCTAGCAGAATGTGTTTTCTCAGTACTGATATTTATGTTTCTGGGAGGGCATTTGAGCTTAGGAAGTCTGACTGCAGTGGGTTTGGCAGGTCACATCCTTGCCAGAAGGCAGGTAGCACAAAATGTCTTCACCTTCCATCCTGAGCCTTCCACCCACGCACAACTGACTCAGGAAGGCAGCCTGGTGTTTTCTTCTCTTGTAGCCTTCCTCTCATCCACCCATCTCTGTTCATATCTCAGAAGCAGCTGCAGCCACGCCTGAATGTGTCTGTGGGGTATGTTTCAAATTTAATAAAAACCAGCCTGAAATATCAGAGGACAAAGCCATGCCTTTCAGTCTTTGGGGTTTTTTTTGTTTTGTTTTGTTTTGTTTTGCTTTGTTTTTTCCAGACAGTTTTCTGTGTAACCGTCCTGGCTGTCCTGGAACTTGCTTTGAAGACCAGGCTGGCTTTGAACTCACAGAGATTCTCTTGCCTCTTCTTCCCAAGAGCTGCGACTAACAGTGTGAACCACCACGTCCTGCCTGGGAGCCTGGAACTTCCTCTGTAAACTAAGACGACCTCAAACTGGATTTGCTGGGATCAAGGGCATAGGTCACCACTCCCGGATATTCCCTATGCTGGGATTAAGGGTGTGAGTTACCACTGTCTGATCTTCCTAGACTGACTGTGGGTAGATCGCTCTGCTGCAGTGCTGATCTTCCAAGCTGAGATCTCTCACTTCTGCACTGCAGTCTGACATTTCTCTTGAGTTCATCTTTCCCCATTTCTCCCTTCCTCCTTCCTTTTCTCTCTCAAATTTCAACATCTCCTCCTGCCCATTGAGTTACTTGGTTTTATTGAATACTCCTTCCTCACAAAGGATAGAAGAAGAATGTCAAAAGCAGCTGAAAAGAAAAAGATGATTTTAAAAAGTCAATTTTTGCAGTGGGAGACATGTGACCACTTCTTTCACAAAGCTGCCTATCCCTCTGTCCTTATGAACGTGGATTGTGCTTGCTTGAACTCTCAACCAGCGACTTTGCATGTGTCCCTCTCTACGAAAACAGCTCTGTAGGAGGAGCCTTTGCTTGGCTTGTGTTTGATAAGCTGTGGAACACAGCAAATCCATAATATGGCTCTTAGAGGGCTTGTTATACTGAATATGTAAGATAAGGCAGTCTATGACTATCCTAAGCTGTCATAAAACAATCACCAAAAGCAACCTGGGGGCAAAATTTATTTATTTTTTTTGTCTTCCAGCACCTCATTAAGGGAAGTCAAGGAAAAAAAAAAAAGGAAAAAAAAAAAAAAACAAAACTCAAGGCAGGAACCTGGAGGCAGGAAATGAAGCAGAGACCATGGAGGAATGCAGCTCATTGACTTGCTCCTCAGGGCTTGCTCAGCCTGATTTATTTATTTATTTTTTTGATATATCCAACCTTGCCCAAGGACACTTGCTCAAGGGTGATACCACTCCCAGGAAAGTCCTTCATCAGCTCTTAATTGATAAAATGCCCTCTAGACTTGCTCACAGGCCATTTTGGATGGAGCCATTTTCTTAACTGAGGTTTTCTTTTCCCAGCTAACTTTAACTTGTGTGAAGCACACAAAACAAAGAAACAAACGAAGAAAAAAAAACCCAGCCAGCACAATGGTATTTCTCAAAAATGTCGTGTCAGAATGCAGACATTTCACAGCCCACAATATAGAGCTTCGATCAGCGAAGTTGAAAATCCACAATCTTCTGCTTTGCCGACTGACCTCATGGGGTCATCTCTAGTCTCAGCCTCTAAGAGTCCAAAATGTAGAGAACAAGGTGACTTCCTAAGTTTGTGGTACACATTAGATGAGGTCATCCATGCACCTTGTACTGGGCCTGTAGAAAATTCTCAACAACTCAGCACTTATCTCCTTTTTATGAAGCTGAGGGAGATGACGTCTAAGGAATAGGAGCATGGAAGCAGCTGGCTCTGACTGACCTTGGCAGTTGGAAGAAGATAATACTAAACATTTTGTGTGTTAGCATTCCACCTGAGATAATCAACTTAACAATAGGAACAGTTTCTTTTGACTAACATTTTGGGGGATTTCAGTTCACGGTTAATTGGCTCCATTGCCTTGGAAGTATGGCAGGCAGCTCACCCGGAGTAGAAACACATGGAAGGCAAAACTGCTCACTTCTCGGCAGCCAAGAAGCAAAGAGGGAGAGGGGAATGGTGTCAGGGTTTGAGCATTATTTTCAGAGTATATCAGCTATGGCATAACTTCTTAATGATAGAAAGGAATGTTCAATTTAAAGGTTCAATCCACCTCCTAAAGGTCCTATCAAGAGGTGGTAGAACCAAAGTCTGGTGAGTACATGGGTCTTTGGGAGTCATTCAATTTAGTACTTGTCACATACAAGTACACAGGATGTGTTTATTCACTGAATGCTGGAACATGAATTCTAGTTGGCATTTAATGAAAACTCGGAGCCAGATATTGGGGGAAAGCTAGAATATCAGAGAGAAGAAACAGACCACAGTCAATTTTCACCCAGGGTAAAAGCTGTTTTCAAGAGTCCTCAACCTGGCTTGTTGCTTCTACAGAATCCCTCAATGTCTTCCTGCCTTAAATATTTTCTTCACAAAGTTGTTTTCCTTCTGAGCTCAAGTCTGCATCATAATCCTAGAGTTAGGATTAAACGTGTGAACCACTACTATTTGGTTGTTAGGCCTTAAACTCACAGAAACACAGAAACATCTCTGTCTCTAGAATTATGGCCTTAAAGGCCTGTTACCACCACTGCCTGCCTGGGAGCCTGGAACTCCCTCAGTAAACCAAGCTGGCCTCAAACTCAGATCTGTTGGGATTAAAGGCGTGAGTTACCACTATGTGTCTCTCCTGACTTGACTGTGGGTAGATCTGTTCTCTGATATTCTGGGCTGATTTTATTAAGTATAAGATATATCACTACAGAATGCTCAGAGGGAATTCTGCAAGGAAGAAATTACTGTTTCACATACCAAGTTGAACAGATCAAGGCTCAGGGAACTTCGACAAAGCTGACAGAGATCATGCTGTCAGTAAAACACAGAGCTTAGTGTAGTAGTGTGGTTCTTGGTCCCAGGCGGCCAGAGGTCCAGAGACCCACAGACCTGTTGCCCGAGACTGCTTAGTCGCCCACCACCGCCCAGGCCCCCAGAAACGACTCAGACACTTCTATTAACTTTATGCTGTTTGGCCTATGGCTCAGGCACATTGCTAGCTAGCTCTCATATCTTCAATCAACCCATTTCTATTAATCTGTCGGCCACGTGGCCCGTGTGGCTCACCCGTGCTCCTTACATGTTTCTTCTTGGGTGGCTGGCTGGATCTGCCTGACTCCGCCCTGCTTCTCCTACCTATGCTTTGATTTCTCCTCCTACTTCTTCTATGGTGCCTGCCATGGCCCAAAACAGCTCTTTTATTTAAAGATTGAGATTCACAGCATACATAAACGCATTCCCACATCAGCTTAGTTACTGTTTTTAATTTTATTTTTTCTTATTTGAGACAGGTTTCTGTCTGTGTTACCTTGGCTGTCCTGGAAATAGGTCTGTAGACCAGACTGGCCTTGAACTCATACAGACCCACCTATGTCTGCCTCCCCACTTCAGAGCTTATCTTCAAACACAAATGTACTTGATCTATCAGTCTAGCATGGACAAAGGCTCAGGGATGGGGAGGTCCAAGGTCATTAAACTATTCAACTAGAAAAAAATGAAGAATGTGAAAGGCAACTTATGAAAAATAATGGAAAGAAAAGGCCATGGGCCTGGGAAGTTCAGTGTAGGCTGAGGAATAAGAGCTTCCTCCCACAAATACTAGAATATTTCTTTTGCGGTCAGTATAAAAGGGTGTGGAAAGGTGCAGACTCTGCCCTGTTTCTTGTGTCTGGTAGGTAAAGCTTCATCAGGGTCTCATTGAAGGGAGAGTCGAGGTGAGCAAGAAGGGACCAGTGCTAGCCTTTCTGTTGTCTGTGATCATTGGGAATGCATTTTTCTTTTGTCCATTAGTGAGTGATATCTGTAGGATTCCCAGTTCAAATGTCAGTGTCTGGGCTCTCTACAAACAGCAGTTAGATAATGCTAGGAGGGAAATCCTGCTCATGAGAACAGTCCTAAGAAGATTGACACTCCTCTGAGAGAGTGTCCTGTACTACAGACTGCTGGTCTGGGTTACAAACTACTCTTTGGCTTGGTGCTCCCATCCCCAGAGGCTTTGAATGGACTCTCCTGGAGCTGAGCTTTGCCCAGTTCTCTGGTCTCTCAGAGGTCCCATTTCCCTTTGCAAAGTATGGAAAATTCAGGAAACAAATTGCACAAACTGAATGGATAGACCCAGCACCTGTTTGTGAACAGCCTGAGAGCATGTTCCAGCTTCCTATTTACCTTCTCAATAAACACATCCCTTCTACCTGGGCCCCAAATTAAACACAATCGAAAACTGTAATAAGTTTAATTGGAGTAAGATAGTGAAGTGGATCCTGGGTACGTGGAAGTCAGTTTTACCCTTGTTTTTCTCATTTCCAGACAGCAACTCCATAGACAAACTAAGATGACTTCAGGCAGCGAGGATTCTTTCGCGAATCCTCCTTCTGTGGAGGTATTTTCTGCATGTAAAGTACTGGCTTCTATTACCCTTGTCATTTTTATTGATCTTTAGAACAACTCTGTCTCGGGAAAATGTGTCCAATGCCACCTTGTCACTGATATAACACAGTCAGAACTCTACCAACAGCCTCCAACCATGAAGCCCCCTCCTCTGATAATTGTTGGCTCAATACCCTCTCCTTCCAGACACACTTGTCCACGCACAGCCTACCCCATGCCAAGGCCTCTCATTTGTCACACTGACTTTTTAAGTAGCCAGAAGCCTGGGCTCCTGCATTTGTCTTACATGGTCATTTTTTGCATGACCAGCAGGGAAATGTTCTTAGGAACCTCTCCCCACTTCCTGTGCCTCACCTATACCTACCATAGGAGAAAACAAGGTCATAGATGATATCTTCCTTGGCTCTCCCAGTTGAGATTCTCTTCTTTCTTTCATGAATCAAGGGAAATTCCTACCCATGCCTTGAAATCGGCGCCCTTCACACATAAAGCCCCTCACAGCCACTAGAAGTCCATCTGTAATATTGTCTTCGGAAGATGTTGCTATAGTAGCAGGAACAGGACTCGGTGACCTGTGACAGCAAAGTTTCCCTGACATGAGGTGGGGCATAGGATGGAGTGCTTCAGTCTATGTGGTTAGTACTGGGGTCATCTGAGCTGGATTTTAGAGGAAGAATTGAGTACATGTAATTCATTGTATCCAAGATTCAGTGGAAGTAACATCCTCTGAATATTCCTGGCAAGGGAGTATCTTTTATTTCTCTTGGTGGCTTCTGGCTGTTACCTCATCTGGCAATGGTCCAGGCATCCTTCTGCACATTGATATTTACTTATTACTCTTAAAAGATTTTAAGTGTGTATGTTGCACGGTAAGTGCAGTTGCTTTCAGAGAAGGCACCTGATGTCCCCAGAGCTGAAGTTATAGGTAAATGAATGCTGGGACCAAGGTCAAGTCCTCTGGAAAAGCAGTATGTGATCTTAACTGATAAGCTATTTCTCCAATCTTTCTTTTTCTTTTTCCTTCTTCTTTTTTTTTTTTTAAATGCAAAGACATTTTAGAGACCTCATTGCCTACTCGAGGAGCCCCAGATCTCAGTGAGAGGCTCCGACCGAGAAACAACATGGACAGCTCTGATGACTGACACCAGAGGCTCATCTCTGCTTTCACATGTATGTCACACACATGATGCACAACCACACACCATGGAAGAAAACAAAACCACAAGCTCTGTCTGTGCCACCAGTAGCCCAGGTTTCCCTGAAAATACCCTTATCAGGACATCCTCTTTGGGCCACCACAGAGGTTCAAGAAGCCTCTGCTAGTCAGAGCCAAAGAGAATAAACAAGCCACCACTACCATCAGGATCATCACAGTGTCTCCTAAGAACCTCTGGAAGGATGCTGAAAACTGTCCTCTATTTGGTCTTGTCCAACTTTAATTGTACCAGATGAGGAGTGTCAGGAGTCAGATTCTCTGTTTGTCCAATTCAACCTTATGACAACCTGTCTTTGGAACTTACCCACTTGAAACTTTTCAGTACACACCTTCCAATTTTAACCCTTCCATTCTATTAAAAAAAAACTACTAGCTTTTGGTGTTCTTTTTGTATTTTAAATTTGTTGAGGCCATAACTGTGTCCTCTGCCTGAGGCATGCTTTTTGGGGGTCCTGATTTCTTTTTGTTAACACGAAACCCTGAGTTTAACTCATTTCTCTCATTTTATCCAAGGCATTTCTGTCCTTTTTAGACTGTGGCTTTTGCTAGAAGGCTTATTAATTCCCTGCTGTTAAGAGCGGATTAGACCATCTGTCAGGGATGCTCACCTGATCAGGAAGATGCTAACAATATCAGGAATGTTCTTGATCTGCTGCTACTACTATCCTGACACTGGATCCAAATCCAGACCCAAATGCTCTGTGTCATTTACCCTGAAAGTTTGGTATTAACTATTGTTATCAACTTACACGTATGAGAAGGAGGTCCTGAGGGCCTGGAGGACATGTTCAAGGTCAGTTAACAAATGCGAGAAACTGCCTACCTCTGATCCAACATTCAGTGTTCCCAGCAATAATTTACTTTGAACTTTTCATGGAACGATATTTTTATTTTTCCATCTTTAAAAAAAGCGCACACACACAATAAATGAAAAAAATTTCCACAAGTGCACGAGCGCGTGCGCGCACACACACACACACACACACAAATAAGATCTGGCAGTCAGAAAAATTCCTAGCTATTCCAGGTGTTTTTGTTTGTTTTTTGTTTTGCCATTCACACTCATTTTTAGAAGCTACAGTTTGACAGGCATCTCTACAACACGTTTCAGTGGAGGTTGGAACTGCAGCCGCCTATGACATCTGCCACAGCCTGACTTTGCTCGTCTCAGCTTTGCTGACATGATTGTCCTTATAAACCAGCCTCGTCTGGGAATGGTGTGCATTTGTTAATTACCTTTGCAGAGCCAGCAGATGGTGCAGAAAATGCTGTATTGTCGGAGGACCCAAGCCAAAAACAGAGCTGAGGGAGCGAGGGTGGCATCTGTTTATTTGTTTAATTTCTTTGCAAGGAAATGGTGGGTATAAAAATAAAACTGGCCATCACTTGGCGTTTCAAAATGAGAAATGTTTAGCAGTGGTTCCAAATAAACTCCTATTTTAGTCCCTGAAGTCTTGATTGACCCAGAGAAGTATTTGAAACTCAGAACTGGCTATGCTGGAAGTCAGTGTGGAGCTATTAGCCAGTCTTGGAACCTAGCCAAATTTACCTGTCAGATGGAAACAGACCTGCTCCATCACATTCCGGACCCTCCCTGGATATGGAAACCACCCAGCAAAACAGGTCTCTGTAAGAGCCCCACTCCCTTCCCCTGGAGGCCTAGTGAGTTTCAAACTAAAGGAACAATGGCCTGTCTTCCTTGGCCTTTGTCAGCAGACTAGTGTGTACTTTAACCCTTTATCACTGCCCTTTGGTACAGAAGATTCTAGGTAGAGGGATCCCTAAAACCAGCTCCTAAAACTTCTTTACTAGGAATCTGGGACTAAGAGCAGCAGGGGGCTTTACTCAATTCATTGAGGGTTTTGGGTTGTTGTTTTTCTGCTGTAACAGAATACCTGAAACCAGATAATGCATTTATTTATTTAGAATATTTGTATTTGTTATTTGACAATTTCATACATGTATACAATGTATCTTGACCATATGTACCCCAACCTTTTCCTCCCATGTCCACTGGAAACTCTGTAACATAGCCTCCTGTTCGTGTCTTCTATTCCATACCCTTTTTAAAACCCACTGAGTTTCTGTTAGTGGGGCTCACTGAAATGTTTCCTGAACTTGTTGAGTTCTGTGTGTAATCATAGTTGCAAGGAGCTCATGATTGCAATGACCATGTCATATCCAAAAGACATTTTACAACACGTCTCCTTAACCTTCAGCCATTACATTCTTTATCTCTTCTAAGTTGTATCCTAAGCCTTGTGGCGATTGGTAAAGATGTATCATTTGGAACGAACAAGCAATGGTCACTTATACTGAGCACTTGATGATTGAGTCTCTGCATTAACTTTTATTCACTGCCAAAGAGAAGCTTCTTTGACCAAGGTTGAAAGCAGCCTTGCTCTATGGGTAGGAAATAGGGTAATTTGTAAACACACTCTGTAAAGAAAATCCTGGGGACTGGAAAGCTTGAGAACATGGCACAGTGGCTAGAAAGAGGTACTGTGTCTTAATACAGGAGGGCAAGAGCTCACTCTTGAGAAAGCAGGAGTGATTTTGGATAGTAATCCCACAAGTGAGATCATGGTACCCGTTCGTGCAGGAATTTGGGGTTCTTCTAACCTACACATTTCTTAGTTGGAACCACCTACAACACATTTGGGATAAAATTGCTAGCTCATGAATACTGAGGGATACACTCAAACTTTACCCTGGGTAGAACTAGTATTGGAAAGGGAAGTCCCCAATATATTAGATGTTACCCCAGACCCACTCTACCACATAAGCAGAAAATGGAAAGATCTAGTAAATCTTAAAAACATGCCAGCAAAGTGCATAAGAAAAATCTCAGAAAAGCTGCTTGTTGGGAGAAAGAAAAAAAAATGATCCTGGACCCAAGTTGACAGCCTCATGGCTTGAGAAACAAGAGATGAGATGGAGTGAGAAGAGAAGCATCATGGGAAATAGGGGAGGAAAGCTGCTTGGGACTTGGCTTAGAAGAACCTTGTCAACAGAACTTTGGCATCAACAGAACTAACTAGGTGGGAAAACGTTATGGTTAAGTCTTGTATTGACCATGATAATGATATGAGAGGCAATTCCACAGGATCTTCTTCAGTCAAGGTCACCAGTGGCCTTGGGCTTGTCAAATCCAGCAGTTACTCTTCTGATCTCATCATGTCTGCCACATTGTTGTCATGGCTACCTTCATGGACTTTGTTGTCTTAGCTTCCAAGCTGCGGCCTTTTTTAGCTTTTCTTCTTTCTCCATAACCAATTACCCTCCATTGTCTAGCTTGTCACAGTTGTCTCTAAATACTAGTGACCATAGGACTCATGTCTTGGCTCCTGATCTTTATTTGAGATGCTTCCTAAAGTTTAAGCATCACTGGTGTGATGGCAGCTCCAAAGCTTGAAATTTTATTTTATAATCTTAGTGGTCATCATTATATATATATATATATATATATATATATATATATATATATATATATATATATGATACATACAATTATATATCAAAATATAGTTTATAACTTATGCATATAAGAAATTTGCGTGCATATATCATTCACATGCATATAGTTCAGTGCACAGCTGACTTAATTTTCTTAAGTAGTATTTGTATCAATATAATTTAATTATAATGCACTTAAGTTTATCAGTATGTTATATTTAGTGTTTCTGTGTCTTAAAAATATCCTTCCATCCTTAACATAGTTTTTTTTTATTATATCATAAGAAAGTTGAAAGCTTTTATTAAAACCCTGGGCCTCAAATGCACCTGAAATTTAGTGTTAACCTTCTTTAAAGTCATACGAAAGTTTTATTAGCCCTCCTTAATGAGTGACTTCTCATTCCCCTCTGGTGTCCCATGCCTCCTCCTTCATGTATTAAGTTCTATATATTTGTATCATGCTCTGAGAGGCAGGTAGCATCTCTGTTATGTTGAGTTGGAAGTACACATTTTATTGTTTTTCTCATCCGATAGATATACTTTTCCTTTTATTCTTACAACAAATTGTTTCTTTTCTTCTCAAAAATCACCTCTCTCTCATTGATATAGTTCAAATGTATCTATTGCACATATTGAAAGAAACAGTCTTCCTAAGTGGCACTAAGAGAAGGACTCTTTCAGGAAGTGACTGGATTGCGATGGTACTACCCTCATAGATGGAGGAATGCCCCATGAAAAGACTGGAGCACCTACTTCTGGTACCTTTCTGCATTTCTGTCTTCCAGCCTGTGAGGAGAGCATAGACCAAACAGTTAGTAATTAATATTTGGGACCTCTGTATATTTATTTGGGACCAAGTGGCTGCAGGACCCAGGAAAACTTCCAGCTACGATTACCCATCAACAGGGCTTCACCTTGAAAACAGTGTCTAAGCCTTTAGCACACATTCAAACTGCTCCCACCTTGTTCTTGAACTTTCACCATTCACCCTTATGAGGAGTATAGTTCCATTTCAGTGAATTACTCAGTCCCAGATATTTTGCTATTGCAGCAGAAACAGATCAGAACACTACCCATGATTCCGACTCAGATATGAACATATGAGCCAAGCTGATAGGGTGCATTCTCCCTCCTTTCAACAAGGGGATTAATAGAAACTTGGTTATCTAACCTTGATTAACCAACCAGGAAGCCACATGAGGCAAAGCGAATAGAAGGTAATTATTTGATACTAACATTGGGACAGTCGGATCCAGCCTTACTTGGGCAGATGACCCTTTGAACTGCTTAGTGACCCAGTGAATAGTCCTCTTTGTTAAGTAAGTTGAGGAGAGTCTTAACTTTTTGAAATGAACAAACACAGATGGCCAAGATAGGTCTAACTGGCACTGAATCAAGGCACTACTCGTGGCCAGAGTCAATATTTTCCTCAGATAGTCTGTTTTCCTATGCTTCCACCCAAGGACATGTGGCTGCCATGATACATAATCACAAGTTTGGAGACTTAAAGCAATACAAATATGTTCTCTCTCAGTTAAGTCACCCGGCACCAAGGTGTGGATGGGGAAGAGTTCTCTATAGAGGATCTAATGAGTCTCTTTCATCTCCTTGAGGCTGCTGGGAATCCTTGACTTACTGATCTGTTTTTTATTCACATGCTCTGTTTTATACCCATGTGTCTCTTGTTAATAGGTTTTGGGTCCAGGGGATAATTTAGAAAGATAAGGTGATAAGACTTTCATTATATCTACAAAGATTTTTTTTCTATAGTAAATAAGATAATAATTACAAATTCTAGGGATCAAGGTGTATACATATCTTTTGGAGGGCCACCATTTGATCCATAACAGAGTTCTTTTTATTGAAGCTCAGAAAGGATAAGAGTATTTTAAAACTCTCATAACCAGTCATTAGTGAAACTAAGATTCAAACATCAAGCAGTCTGCCCCATTATTTTATTGTTGTTTTGAAAAAGGGTCTACATATATAGTCATGGCTGGTCTGGAACTTGTTATATAGAGCAGGTTGGCCTTGAACTCATATTTATCTTCTTGTCTCCATCTTCCATGTGAAGGCATGCTCCACAATGCCTGGCATACATACTTACTTTTTTTTTTGAGAATATTACATAGTACATAATGTGTTTTGATTAAATCTACGCCTACTACTTTCTCCCCGACTCTTCTCAGACCTTTCCACTCTCAGCTTTGAGTGTTTTTTCCTTCACCCACTGAGCCATTAGCATATGCCAGTATGTCTGTGGATTTAAGACTACATTCTTGTTCTCTCCCCCACTGTTTTCATTCACCTCTAAGTCTTCTTTACACAGATTATATGTGTGTATTGATCTCGTGTGCACCCATGCTGACACCCAAATGTGAAAGTTTGACTCTCTCCTTCCACTGAAGTCCTGAAGATCCAAATGAGGTCATCAGACTTGGCCGCAAACATTTTACCCGCTGAGCTCTCTTGATAGCCTTGCCTACTTTCATGACCATGATGTTGGAGTACTGAGCTTAGACTTTGTGTCTTAATAAGTGGTCATGTAGTAAATTAAAGGCTCTGTGGGGAATGTTTGTTATAATCTGCATCCCTGTCAAGGCTTATGTCACTTCTTCCTCTTCTGCATTTTGCTGCCCTTTATCATCCACATTAATCATTATGATCTTGACCTGAGCCATTTGTCCATCATATTTGTTCTCAAAGAACTAATGGTTCTGACCTTAGAATTCGTACTTTCACTGCAGGTCGGGTTTCCATATGTTACCGGAGTCACAGAGACCTCTCACTCCTCCTCTTTCTCCTTTTCCCCTCCTATTGGATGGGGGTTTTGTGTTGCCTAGGTGTATCTCAATTAACTCTCCTGCCTCAGCTTCCTGAGGAGCACTTGTACGCAGCACTGTTTTGGGGTTATATCCTTGTGATTGCCAAAGTCAAACAAGCCCCAGCCAGACCTAGTCACAAACAAAATTCAAGAACAGATTACATACCAAAGCATAACAAATGATATCATCTTTGGGCCCTCAACTCCAATTTTAGATGTTAATCAGAATTAAACTCATTGTTTTTTCGACTATCTTTACCTAAATGGAACAGATTTTTAACAGAGTAACTTGATATTGGCATACAAATTATAATTTTAGAAATCATTTCCATATTTATTTGCTTCATAAGATTTCATTTGCAAAAAAATACATCATGGCCAAATAACATAAATATTAATAGCAAACAATAGGACAGGGGAGCTAATGCAGAGTTTAAAGGTAGATGAACAGACTTGGGGTAAAATTCAAACTACCCCCGTGTAGTCTATGTGTCCAGTAGCAGTACCCGCTCAGTGCTCGCTAACTAATAGTGACTTTTGCATGCCCCAATCTCTGACATATCAGCTGCAAAGCTTTCAATCCCTTGGGAATGTAGGCATTCCTTTTGTTTCAGGAGATTTCTTGTGTGAGAACCTTGAAAATCAGTATTCCAGTTATGCTCAAAGCCCAAAGGAATTGATGAGGACAAGGAGCAGTAATGGATGGTGATGTAACCAGACCTACTGGGTTCTAAGCCCAAGTGGACAGCTCAGCTCTTTGAGGAGTTTTGTGTCCTCACAAGAGGGTACTAAGACAATGCAGGCCTTATGCTAAGTCAAGTGACCAGACCTTACCTTATGCCACCTTGACTCCTCACCCAGCTCTGGGCATTGCCTGGTAATCTACCAGGGACAGGTTGACAAAGGCCAGTCTATTTCCCTCTACCCAAGAGTTGCCATCAAGGGACACAAAGCATGTTTTCTTCAAAATTAAAAATATTCAGCTTTCATCCAGAAGGCCAAACTTGCTCGGCTGCAAAGAGATGAATTCAGATGAGTAGTTGGCAGGGAGGTAGGGTATCTATAGATTTCTTTGACTTTGGATAAAACTTTCATTGGTGGAGCCAGTTGGGGGTGGGGCTTCAGAAGGAGAGTGACAAGAACATTACCAGATCTATCTGACCTACATCAGGCACATTCTTAGCAACAAAAGCAAAAGCCCAAGAAGCCTGGGGATCAGGAGGTGTTTCTCTGCCTATGTGCTTATGAAATGTGAAAAGGAATCACATGCTTTATTAGATTTTGAGCCAGAAATCCAACGCTTTGCACAAATGGAGCCAGCAAGTGAAACTGAACTTCTTTGACCCTGGTCTTCAGGAGAGTCTCCTTGGCTTCAACAATCAAATTCCTTCTCCACATTTTACTTGCCTACATGGCTTCTGTCTTATTGCCAGCCTCCCTGATGCTTCTTACACGGCATCTTGATGAAATAGTTCCTGGATTTAGCTTTCTACTATTTCCACGGATGCAAAATAAATAACGGGCTTTGGCCCTACATTCCAACTATCCCAAAATGTACCCTTAAAGTACTGTCTCACATTTCATTCTTCTGTAATTTTTTTTTAATGGATTCTTAAAATACAGTTTGATATCTTGGCCTTTCACGCTTCCTGCTTTCCAAAGCCAGGTCTCACCTCCTGCTGGCCACTCAGCCCCCAATGGGCTTCTCTCTCCTCAACTACCTTTTCATGTCTAAGATCAATCAGTACTAAAACATCCACTTTCGCCAGGTGCACACTTCAGTTTCTACAGAGTCTTCCTAAGCAACATCTATTAAGAATCCTTTTTCCAGACTTGCCTTTTATCTGTTACAGTTATGAGTGGGGACCAACTTTGTAACTCCTATGAGCTTTGATGAGAGCAACCATTACACAAGGGTGTCTTCTGGGTGCTGTGCAACGCACTTGAGAAAATCTTAGACAACTAACCTCATGCCTATCACTTAAGTATATCAAATGTCTTTTATTATATTCCTTCTGTGTTCTAACTTGTTTTGTGGTAACCAAAATGGACTTAAACTTTTATTAAAAAAAAATTCTTTAAAGTAATTTCCAGGAAAACTTAGAAAGCCTATAGAAAACTTTGCGTTTTCAGCAGTCATTTTAAGTCTGCCTATATATCAATCACCATGTGGGCAGCTTGTGACAGTTCACATATGGGATTCCACAGGGGGTCTCATTTAATCCATATTTTAACTAACCCTTATATCCTACCTGACTCCCAAAGGGTCTGGAAAACCATCTTTTAAAAAATACTGAAAAGGGAGAACTCTACTGTGCTTCTGAAACAAAGCCAAGGCCATTCCTTTAAATGATACTAGAGTCATTTGGGGGAAGAAATCCAAGCAGCTGTGGGTATTCTGTAGTGGCAGAGATCTTCATCCTCTTCTTCAAGTCCTGAAACACCAGGGGGCTCTAGTCACAAATTCCCATTGAGCGCTTACTGATCGTCAGCCTCTGAACTTGATCTCTAAACCTATGGATTGTCTCATAGAGCTCCAGAAGCAGCTGTGTAATTCAGTACTTATTTGTATGAAACTGTAGTAAAAAATAAACTCCTTTTTTAAGTCACCTTGGTCATGAGGTTTTATGAAAAGTAAGCAAAACAGATATTTACCAAGATATTTTGGAAGAGAGAGTAATCCAATGGATTGGAAGGGATACCTAGATACGCTGTTGGAGTTCCATGCAGAGGCACTTGGGTGTAATGATTTACTGCACATAGTAGCCAACATGGCGCTGAGTGAGATAAGAATTCCTGGCATGTAGCCCCCACATGGGAAACTCAATATGGCACCGGCAAAGCACCGTGTACAGAGGGCACGCCCCTAGGCGTAGCTACATAAATCTGTGCCCACCTGCTCTCTTAAAAGGAGCCCTGCCACGTGAAAGTCTGTCTCTTTCTCTCCTCCCTCCTTCTCTCTCTCTTCCCCCACCTCTCTCTTTCTCTCTCGGCAACTCCCCTGAAACTCCCCTGAATAAACTCTCCTGTGGCATCTGGTAATGTGTGCGTCTACATCTTAAGCATGAAACTAACATTGGGGATGCTCATACATCATAGGATGCCCCATTGATTGTCTTTTGAAATAAAAGAATTTAGGGTTTCTCTTGAGAAAGAAATAGGGAATTTTGCAAGACAAAAAGTTGGTAGATTGCCTTTCCCTTGAAGGCACTGTCTGTCATCAACCCCCCCCCCCCCCACTTGTGGTTAATACACCTAATACAACCCAGAATCAACTGAGGAAAGAGAGCCTTAAATTAAAAGATTACCTCTGGCAGGCAAGTGTGTGGCTATGTCTGTGAGAATTTGTCGTAGCTGATGTTTGATGTGGGAGAATCCAGCCCATCGAGTATGTCACCATCCCTAGCAAGTATTCTCTGGATGTATAAAAAAGTTAGCTTAGAATGAGCCAGGTGATTTCGGCTTCAGTTCCTGCTTGAATTCTTGCCTTTGCTTCCTCCAGTGATGAGCTGTGACCTGAAAATGTAAGGTGAAATAAACCCTCTCCTCCACAAGTTGCCTTCAGTCATGGTGTTTATCAGAGCAACAGAAAGCACACTAGAGCACCCTCCCAATTTCCTTTTCCCTAATCTTCATAGAGTGGTTGCTGTGAGTAGATTTATTGCCCAAACTGTCTAATGGACCAAGCTCGCTAACCAGTGAGCCAGCCGCTACAGATGTCACAGCTGCAGAAAGCATGCTGACATCTGGTTTGCATTCACCTAATCACAGGGTGGTGATGGGCTCCCCAAACATGGACTCGAAAGGCGGAAACTTGAAAGAAGCAGGGTTAAAAGACTGAATCACAGAAAATAGTCTGTGAGGGGTGGAAATACTACACCCAGATTAAAATATCAGAGACGAACTGCAGTCTTTCTTGCAAATAAAAGGGCCAAATCCTATCTTTGCAAAATATTTTATAATAAACAAGGTGCATACCTGCACAGAGACAGAGAGTATAAGTTGGTCATTTTCAAAAGAAAATATGTACCCTTGATTTATAAGCATGCTACTATCAATAATGGAAAATGTAACTTACTATAAATCTATAACAAAATTTCTCTGTCTACTATGCTGGGAGAAAAACAAAAGGAAAACAAAATTTTCTGGTGTTTGCCAAATGATGGATAGATGAGCAACCCCAGAGACTGTTTTGCATTAACATTTTGGCAAATGTCCTTACATATATTCGTGTTTATCTTCAATAAAAAAAAGTCATTGAGACTAACCTTTCAGATCTATCTAGGCAAGTGTGAACAGTATGGGCACAGAAAGCACTCATTCTAGCCAGGAATTAGAAACACCCTAATATTCAAAGGCCACAGGTTGTTTACAGGAACTGTGTTGTGAAATTCTGAGTCGCCACTAAGTTATGATCTGAGTAGGTATGTGAAGATGAGCATGGACATGCTCAACAGGTCCCAGGAAAGCAAAACCAAAGCAGGAAATGGTGCACATATTACGTACCTAATTTTAGCAATATGCACAAAAAAAAAAACACAAAATACCCATGTAGAAAAAAAATCCCCGAAGAACATCAGCCAGATGTTTTGCAGAAGTTAATTTTGGATGGTTGCTTTGCAGGTGTTTCCTGTCCTATTTGTGATACTATAATAGAGTGCCACAGACTGGGAACTTTAGGAAGAACAGAAATTTATCTTTCACAGTTCTGGAGGTAGAAAAGGCTGAGAGTTTGTAAGGAGGGCTGTTTCCTGTCTCTCAAAGGCCTCGACCCTTCGTGAACCTCACTTACTCTCTTGAGTACCAAGACACAATACTCACAAAACCGTGGCACACAATTCTTGTTCTTGAAAAATGTATAACTTCAAATCATACCGTTTGCAAATATACTTTGGCTTTTTGTTTTGTTTTGGTGCTTTCGTCTTCCTGGAGTTTTGTTTGGAGTTTCATTATCTGTTTGGTTTTTGGAGGACCTGGGAGGTGTTGGGGGTGGGGAAAAGCATGAGTGAAATATATTATGAGAAGCAAACTTTAAAGGAAAAAATAAAATTAAAAAAATCAATCTTCGTGTTATACCTTCTTTAAAAAGAGTCAGGCAGTGGAGAGATGGCTCAAGTTGTAGTTTTGCCACACACACCTAAGGTTCTGAGTTCACATCTCCACTGCCCATATAATAAGCCACCCTGGCAGTGTACGTCTGTAATCCAGCCCTGGGGATGGAGGAATGGAGGGCTACGGGGGACTTTCGGAACAGCAGTGCAATTGAATTGGGAAACTCCACACTGAGAGATCCTGTCTCAAAAGAAAAAGTGGAGAGCAAGCAAACACCCAATGCAGATCTCTGTTTTCTCTACCACACATGTACACAAGCAGTCACACATATGCACATACATGCACTCACATGAATGAAGACACATGCATTTCACACAGATACAGGAAGACAAGCCCACATTTTCAAAAGCTATATTAGGACACAGATACTGTTGCATACTCAAGCAAGAGTTGTAAGGTTCAGTTATGAATGGCATATAAGCCATGTGCTGTTGAAGCGCAGAAAACCATTTGTGGCGAAACTGACGAGTGTTTTTAGGATCATTCTCCTTTGCCGTTACTCTTTCTCCGGCTACCCTTATTTTCTCTTACCAGAGCCTGGCACCTAGAGACAGGGCCGTCTTCCCCATCTCATTCTGATTCTAGAACATTTCCAGTGATCTTCTGGTCTGTTCAGGATTCCTAGACTGCATCAAAACGTCCCCATCCTCTGGCCCCAGCTCTGCAGTACTTTGTGAACTTGTGTTCTTTCAACTTTGGCAATTGCTGGTCTGTTCACCAGCAAAGGCATTTATCTCCTCTTTGCCCAGTGGTTGCCCTAGAGATTAAATTATCCACCAACACTCTCTAGGCAGGCAGACTAAATCGGTCTTTCCAAGCTCTGGCTTTATCTCCATTTTAGCATGTCTGAACTCTGCCATGTGGATTCCAGGATTCCCTACAGCCTTCATGAGTGCCCAATTCCATTTCTGCTCATCCAGTTGAAATTTGGCACTGTGAATTTGCTGCTTTCCAAGAGTAAACTCAAACCTTCGTTGCTCACAAAAGTAACCAGTTCACTGGCACAGAAGAAGGATGCAAAGAACCTTTTCCTGCTTCAGTGTTTGGATAAAACTCAACAGTTTCATCAGAGTTCTTTATATATCTGACAAAGCTTTATAAACCTGAAACCTACCTCCACTCCTGTATTTCTGCTTCTAGGTTGTGGTCACCATGGAAGAATCTGAGTTGAATGGGAGAGGAGAATGGGGAATTTACTGACTGACCAGAGCTTTATGATTGAGTAAGTTTCTATTACTCTATGCAGTGAGGAGAGATGTGCAAACTGAAGCTAAGAGGGCCCATCCACCTCTACCCAGCATGGTGGTTTACATTTAATTGTTCCCAGCTAACAAGTTTATGTGCCACAAAGGATTTGAAAATGCCATTCGGAGGCCTATCTTAGTCTATGTGAGCTTTTTGAGGGAGATCCCCACCTTGTGTTTCCTAAGACCAATCAAAAAGGTGTGAGGGCATAATAAACTGTGTGACAACCAGGCAGACATTTGATTAGAGCTGGCTTTACGGAGATCTCTTGGACCATGTAAATGTGAGAACAGGCCTTTATTTCCCAGCAGGTTTGGACAGGAGTTACAGGAGGACAGAAGGAGAAATAGATATGTTAGGTGTGTATGTGAAAATAAAATTCATAGGAGTCAGTGATATATGTAACATAGCAAATGAGACTCTAAAAAGAAAAAAAATGCTGATGATTCAGTTTTAAACTTTGCAATTGTGAGGATGGCCGGTGGCATATTTACTGGGAGGCAGGGGACCATAGAGGGTCAGATAACTTCTTTGAAAAAATTCACAGCACATTGAGAGTAAAGAGGAGTATTCTGTTTTATCACATGAGATTTGAGATGTTTGAGGCATCTGAGTGAAGACAGTAATTATGTGTTTGCTTACAGGAAAATACAAGGTCTGTGTTGAAAGTAGGAGGGCTTCAATTATCAACGTCAGAGTGGAATTTAAAATCATGTGAATGCATGATTGCAGATAAGGGGCTGTGAACAGCACCTGACAACATCTAGGAGAAAGCTAGACCATGCGTGAACTTCTGCATCTCTTTATTCATGTAAAATGTAGACACTGAAAAGGAGGGGGTTTATAGAAACATGTAAATTCATATTTCATTGGCAGCATTGATAAAGGCAGGTAATAAAAACAATGAACAATGAAGATGCAGAGGAAGAGTTTGTGATATCTGAAATTGTGGAAAACATAGTCCCATCTAAGGAGTGTTGGCACCCATACACCTGTAAGCTAATGTGGGAGTGTATATATACATATACATACAATTTTATGTATATATATAGAGAGAGACATATATATATATATACACATATATATGAATATGTCCTGTGCAGATGCTTATTTATTATTGTTCTTGTTTGCTGGACCCATGTGAGTACATGCATATGCACATGAACATGTGAATTATGAATGTGTATATACATGGGTACCTGTTTGTACTGATGTGATGATTAACCTCCACAGTCAACTTGGCTGGATTTATAACCATCTCGGGAAGTGGTTCTCAACCTACTCATTACTGTGACCCTTTTATACAGTTTCTCATGTTGTGGTGGCTCCAGACTGTAAAATTATTTTTTCTACTACTTCATAACCCTAACTTTGCTACTGTTACAAATCGTAATGTACATATCTATGTTTCCAAACGATCTTAGGTGACCCTGTGAGAGGGCTATTCATCTTGAATGGGTAGTGACACACGGGTTGAGAACCACTGACTTAGGAGATGGAGTGACATACCTCTGAGTGTGGTAACCAGAGGTGAGACACACCTTTAAAGTGAATGACACCATCTTTTGGGCTGGGGGCCCAGACAGAATGAAAATGGGAAGAAGAGAGCTGGAAGAGCACTTCACCTGCCCCTGCGTCCTGGCCTGTCATGTCACAACCTGATCTGCTCAGACATGCTTTCCCTACCATAAGAGGCTAAACTCTCTGCAAACCTCATTTCCGTCAGGCATTTTGTCACAGTATTGAGAAAGCTACTAATATAGAAAACCAGCTCTAGGAGAGTAAGATCATTGTGTCTAATTCAGAAGCCTTTCAAATTGGGTTTTTGGATGAATTTGGAGACATAAACTATAGAAAACTCATTTAAAAAGTTTAATGGTTGATTCTGATGGGTTCTGAGAAGATTAATTTCTTTCATTTATTTATTTTTAAAAATATAATATAATCTCTAATAAAAATAAAACAAAAACTATCACATTGAAGCTGGACAAAAAAAACAGCAAAGAAGGCAAAGAGCTCAAGAGAAGAAAGTATATGAATCAGAGACCCACTTGTTCACACACTCAGGAATCCCATAAAAGCGCCGAGCTGGAAGCCATAATAGAAAATGCAGAGGACCGGGTGCAGACCCTGTCTGCTGCCTCCGTTTCTGAGTTCACACGAGCTTCGCTCATGGTGATTGATAGGACCTTGTTTTCTTGGTGTCCTTCCAGCTTTTAACTTTTTCTGCCTCCTCTTGAGTGGGGGTCCCCTGAGCTCTGAGAGAAGGGGTTTGATGGAGAACTTCCACTATCTCTCATTCTTTGTGTAGTGTCTGGCTGTGGCTTTATGTATTTGTTCCCAACTGCAGAAGGACGCTTCCCTGATGGTGGTTGAACAAGGCACTGATCTATGAGTATAGCAGAAGATCATTAGGAGACACTTTGTTACTACATTTTCTTCTTCTTTTAATAAAGAGAAGTTCTATTATTTTTTTTCTGGGTCTCTGGACTATCTAGTCTCGGGTTTGGGGGCACCTGAGCAGTATCAGGTATGGGTTTGATCTTGTGAAATGGACTATAAGCCAGATCAGTTATTGGTTGGTTACTCCATAAGCCTCGTGCTCTGACTGTCCTTGCATATCTTGTAGGGGGTGCACCACTGTTGATAGGAGGTTTGTGGCTGGGTTGGTGTTTATGTCCCCTTTGATACTGTGCAAAGTACTTACCTGTACCAAAGGCACTGGTATATAGAGACAGGGCTCCATGTAGGGACCAGGTTGACATTTCCATGCCCAGTGAGTTGTCTAGGTGTGGTAGAAGAACAAGATATTGATAGAAATGTAGGTTATAAAAACTGTTCTGATGGGAACAAGGACTCTAAGGGACTTGAATGGGAGGATGGTCTTGGTACATTCTGCAAAGCTTTTGCTTAATTCTCCCTGTTCTGAAACTTTGTGGAAGTCTGAATTTAACAGTGACAGAACGATTGCATTGATGGGAGAAATTTAACCAATCACAGCATGTAGGCAATCATGTAGACATTGCTAGGTGGGGTTAGCAGGGCTAACAATACAACTCAGGGGAAAAGAACATAGAATAAGGATTTGACAAATGAGAAAAGGAACAAATTAAGAGCTGTAGGAAAGGAAGATGTGGCTGCCCGTGAGGCTGAAAGCCAACAGTTTGTACTGGGACAATAAGAAACTGACTATGTTAGTTACATTCTGTTGGTGTGATAAAATGCCATAACCCAAAGTGACTTATTGAAGAAAGAGTTTATTTGGCTTGTATCCCCAGAGGCAGAGTCCAAAATGGTGGATGAAGCAGGTCAGCAAGAAGCTAGAAGGGAAAATAAAAACTCACATCACTTTCGTACCCAGAAAGCAGAGGGAGCGAATTGGAAGTGGAGTAAGACTCTGAATCATCAAAGCCCACTTCTTAGTGACTGCTTCCTCCACAAGGCTCCGTTTCTTTCTTTCTTTCTTTTTTTAATCTTTATTTTCTTAAAGTTTTCCCCCATACTCACCACTACTTTCCCTTCCTCCCCTCCTCCCAGTCCTCCCTCAGTCTCCCCTCCCACCCCTGATCCATTCCCTAGGGAGGGCAGGGAATCCCAAGGTGAGTCAGTTTCCTCTGGCATAGCCAGTTGAGGTAGGTCCCAGTTCCTCTCCCAAGTATCAAGGCTGAGTTAGGTGTTCCTCTGAAGGGAATGGGCTCCAAGATGTTAGTTCGTGCACCAGGATTAAACTCTGGTTCTGCTCCAAAAAACTACACAAACTGCCCATGCCTTTGACTGTTGCCTACATTCGGAGGGTTTAGTTCCTTTTCATGAAGGTTTCTCAGCTGTCAATTCAGAGTCAGTGAGCTCCCAATAGCAGGGATCAAGACTGCATTTTCTCAAGGTTTCATAATCTTCCTAATCAGTGCCGCTAACTGGGAACAAGTGTTCAGACATTCAAGGCCATGGAGGACGTTTTTCATCCAAACTGCCACACCAGGTTTCTCTGCTTGCACTGGACCACCTATGGAAATATTTTTTTTCTGAGCTTAGCCACACAAAAGGAGAAGCCACTGCATCCATGATCCAGGAGATGCAGCTATTGCTTAGGCTGGCATCCTACTTTGGCATCATACATACTATTTTTATTTTTCAGTCTTGCAGAGTACAAGAGTTATGAGGTCACAGAAGCTTCTACCAAGATTTTAAAAAGGACTGCCTTAGAGGGCAGGGAACATTTAGCAGAACAGGATTTCCTACAAAGAGCCTCTTGAGAGGATAAGCCATAAAACTGTAAAGGTAAACCCTTAGGTTGCATGAATTAATGAGACTCAGGGATAGATCTCTGAAGAAGTTGGAGATACTAGGGAACAAACACCACAGTCAGATCTTACCCAGCTGTCTTCCAGCTTCCTTAGCCTCCTTTCCCTTGGAATGGCTTCCCTCTGTGTTTCTATCCTGTCTTAAGTACCCTTTCATAAATTAATGGGTGGCCCCACCACTGCCTGCTTGGGAGCCTGGAATTCCTTCTATAATCTGAAGTGACCTGGACTCAGTTGGGATTAAGGGTGTAGGTCACCACTCCCAGGATACTCCCTGTGCTGGGATTAAAGGTTTGAATCACCACTCTCTGATTCTCCTAGACTGACCGTGGTTAGAGTTCTGAGACTTCTGGAGCTTTTACTAACTCCCCACATAGACTGGAGGTAGATTCCCTCTGATATCTCCAAAACTTCTGAAACTTTTATTGAATTCCCACACCCTTAAGCCATAATAGAAACCCAGAACATTAGAGACACAAGAAACAGGAAATATCTGCGTACTAAAAGCCACAGGCTATGATTGGCACCAATCCAAAGAGACACCATGTAGCCTGTAAATGGCAAGGCTGAAGGGGAAGGCTGCCCGTATCAGTAGCAGCTCAAATAATTCCCTTCTTCCTTTTCAGCATTTAGAGATGAGTAAGAAAGTGATTTAGCCACACAGTTTCACAAATAGAAAAGCTAGAATACAAACCCATTTAATATGATTCCATTAAGCACATCAAATTTCTAAAAAAAAAAAAAAAAAAAAAAAAAAAAAAAAAAAAAAGAAAGAAAGAAAAAGTTTTCTGAGGTCCCAGGTAAATCACCAAATATCATTTTCAATAGTCCCATGTCCTCTGGAGAGCTGTTTGTCTAGAACATGTTGAAAACAATAGAAACATTGAATGAGAAGGAGAGAAGGACAGTTGACCTTGGGGTTGTCCGTTTCCATGCCCTCCCCTAAATGCCTGAGCTACCCCTGAACTTGAGAGCCCATCGTTACTAACCCTGTCCAGCTGTTCAGCAAAGTCAGCAAACTCTGAGCCAAGCAGATCCTTGTCGCCCAGGTAACAATTCAGGCTCTCAGCCATGACAAGCACATTCCAGAGGCTAGGGGACAGGGTGGTGGTGGGGAGCTGGCACACAAAGCTACACGTCTCAGAAAGGAGCTCAGAAGGCAGGCACAAAAGCCACATTGGCCTGTCTAGTGTTTGTAGGTCCAGGATTTCCTTATCTGCAAACATCAGTGCTGAGGCTGCAACCATAGGCACAGCCAAATGCTGGTACCTCCTGCTGGGACTTGCTAAGTTTTACAAAGACTATCGGGGTCTGTCTTTCAAGACTGTTCCCCTCCTTCCTGCTCCCTGACTTTTATCTTATGCATATACAAAAATGTCTCTAAGAAGACATTTAGCAGGTTAATATTTTTGAGCACTCAATGTCCTTTTAGAGGTCAGTTTAAGGATTGTCTTTTAGTCTCATAAAAAAGAGGCTGGGACCTCAGTGGAGAGCTAGAATCACTACATCCAGAAAGGTTGAGTTATATGCCCAAAGTGGCAGTGTGACTGAGGCTTGTATCCAGATGGTCGCAGATTCACACTGTTTCAAACTGAACTTCCCAATAGAAAGATAAAGCAATACCAATCACCAGGGAGTACTTTCTCGAGACCAGAACTTGAGGAGAAGAAAGCTCTTCAGCCTAATGTCTATCTGGGTCTTAAGTATGTCTAGTACCCATGTGATGGACAGCTTAGGGAAAGACTGGGCTAAGATGGCTTCCCTCCTTCATTCATTCGTGCAGGCAGACCTTTACTGAGGTCTTGAGGACCATAGACACTCAAAATACTAGACTCAGGATAAGGAGACAGTTCACCTCAGTCATTTCTACACATGCTGACCATACCACTTCCATCATTCTGTTAATGAAAATAAAAAGATGAATAATCAAGAGGTTTTACTATCTTTTTCCTTAATTTTAAATTATATCAAGACAACGCTAGCACATCTACCGTATTCTCTGGGTCTAAGAATGGTTGTCTGAGAGACAGCGAGAGTCACAGTCCAGGCAGTTGTCCGTGAACTTAACCACTGCTCAGAGTTGTAGAAGTTGGGCAACCTCAGTGAGCACCAAGTTCTCACTGTTAGTGAGAGATGTTTCCCTGGACCAAGAGGTAGAAGAGTCCTTATCTTAGGACACCAAAAATCAATTATTGAAGGTTGTGAGGCTTTTCTTTATTATTATTTCTGTCTCAGATTTTTTTTCTTCATTTTATTATGCTTTATTAAAAATGTCTCTTTATGCATGTATCCACCTGCTCCCTCTCTCTTCCCTCCTCCCAATTCCCCCAGTCAGCCTTCAGCCCCCCACCTCCACTCATCCATCCCCTTCCCCAAATCTTAACACTGAGAGACTAAGTATTTTACTGTTCAATCAAATTTCGGTAAGTACCAACTTTTACTATATACACAGAAACTTTAAATCAGCATATCTGAATGACTTATTTCCCACAGAAATGAATTTTGAGCTTTGCTAGTTATGTAACTGGTGACCAGCTTCTAAGGACTTGGCTCTGTGTCTCTGACTCAAGAGTAAATTAGCAATCTTCAAACTTGCTGTGGAGCCAGTTGCCACCTCCACCCTCCTCCTCTGGAACTATTGTTGAATGCCCAGGATCCACTGTGTGCAGGTACGGTGCCAAGCATGGAGCGTCTGTCTTTTAGGAAGTGTGATGATTAATTTTAAGTGTCAACTAGACTGTGTTCACGGTACCCAGAGAGCTGATAAAAGACTCTGGATGTGTCTGTGAAGTGTTTCCTGAGGTTAGTGTTTGAACCAGGGCACTGAGCAGGTGAGAGCTGTTCACAACCAAGTGGGCAGACATCGTCTATCCTGAAGCCCAGAGAGAGGGAAGATGGATGCAGTTCAGATTCTCTTTGTGAACTTCAGCACCTCCCCTTTCTTCTGAGCACCAGAACTCCTGGCATGTAGGCTTCTGGACTTGGACTGGATAGCAGTCACTAGCTTCCTAGATTCTCCATCTTGTAGGCAATCTGCCTGGGACTTTTTAGGCTCCACAATCATCCATTTCCCACAAGAAATCCCTCATAGAGCCATATTCATAGCTTTTGTTGGTCTGGAGAAATGCGGTGAGTGTAGGAGACAGTGGAAAGGAAAATAAGGTACAAAACTATTTCAAGTCCTGAAAAACTCTTTGAAAGAGGAAATGGCAGGTTTGTGGGGAGGAGAGAGTGTGTGTACTGGGATGAAAGCGTCCACTTTGCAAAGTCTATCCAGGGGCTTTTACGGGCAGAGACATCTTAAAAGTAAGAAGAAGGATGGAGAATTAACTGAGAATCCTGTCCCAGAGAGACAGAAGAGGGGGATCAGGAGGGATGGGAAGAGGAGGAGACTTTGGAGAAGAAAGAAGGGATTTCCTGTGCCCAAAAGCTTGAAGGGATGTGTGTATTGATGGGATGGTACTCCACTCAGGCACACTTTTAAAACGGGAAGCGATGAACTCACATTGACTTTTTCCATAGATTTTTTTTTTTTTTTTGCTGCTATGTTTGTAAATTAGTGGTCTTTGAAAATGCATTACCAGGCATGGCTCGGGGGTGGCAATAATCATACACCAAAGACTTTGCGAGGTGGAGGAGGGAGAAAAGGGCCCAGTCATCTTCTGTCTGTTGTTTAGAACAGATGGTGCAACTGTTTACTAAAATATGGAAAACGGTTGTTGAGAAATTTTAGAGATGGAGTTGTGTCTCCTTGTGTCAGCGTAGGCATTTATGTACATATGTGTATACGTGTGTGTGTGTGTGTCTCTGTATACATGTATCCGTATACATGTACGTATATGATTCTGTGTGAGAGAGCATGTATGAGTATGTGTATATGTGTGTTGTATAGCACTATTAATCATGGGCCAGTGATAAAGAAAGGGTATTTACTAAGGGGTTCAAAGAAGAACACTCACTGATACAAGAGGTATTAAGCAGTCGTGCAGTTTCTGATTCCACGAGGCTCCATCCCAGGGCACAGGGAGAAAGAGCTCAGTATACGTGTGCCCCATCTTAAACTGGCCCTCCAGCCACGACCCTAATACTTGCGCCCTAAGGCCGTATGAGATTCCCAGATCTAACTGGCCAGGAGACCACACCTTTAGGTCAAGGTGTAATGGTACCTGCTCTCCACTCCAGTGTTAGAACAGTGTAACATTTGCACTTAAGATAAAATTTAAAATGACACGGTAAAGAACATTGTCCCTCACCCCACAGCCCAGCAATGTCATGGGAACATTGCTTGTCCGTCCAGTGCTTTCCCTTGATACTTATATTCTATTTGAATAATAGTATGCAGTTATGTTCAACATAGCTGTGTCTTAACACTTACGATTTGGACAAGCTGAAATTCTTTCTTACTGGCCCTCCTGTGTAGGCCTGCTAATCTGTTCCTCAACCTTCGCAAACCTCGTTCTTTGATCTATAAAACAAAGATAACATAGATGTGCAATTCTGGGCTCTGTGGAGATGCAGACAACACATATAGCTGAAGCCCTGGCATGAGCCAGGCACAGGATCTGATAATTGTCATTATAGCTCTCTATTTTTTTTTTTAAATAGTAGTTTCTCTGGAATTAGCTTTTAGAAGTAGAATTGCTACCTTCAAGTACTGGGTAACTGACAAAAAAGAGATAATAAAAAGAAAATAATTTTCCAAGCTATGTAATGATTCCCTAAAATTTTCCCCGAAATTCCCTGGATTTTTGATGTAGCTCAAAGACACTTTTTGAGATTGTTTTTAAAGGACAATAAAATATTTATGTAATAAAATCAACATAATCCAAAACCACTAGTCTGTATTTTTCAGAATCTCCAACTGATAGAAACTGTCTCAGGATTACCTTCAGATCTTAAGTTAATCTAGTATTTTATTCAGACTCCGTCAGAAATTCTTTTTATTTTGGCAAACGTATATCGTGTTACTGCTCTATAAAGGAATATCTTATCTGAAACTGATGGGCCAGTAGTGACCTCAAGTTGGATGGGATGCTGACTGACAATGATGTACAGGACAAAGCAGGTCTGAGGCCACTGCAGGGAGATATCCCTTCGACATCCCTGCCCCACAGTGATACACATCCCACTGACAGCTACTTGGAGAACAGGAGTCCAACCGCAGAAGAGGTTGCTGACTACACCAGAGACTGAGTAGGAAATAAAATAAAACTTTCATTCCTGAACAGGATAACTCAGCCATGAAGTCTAGTGAAGCCTTGAGGTGAGTTGTGGAGCCTGTATCACAGACCAGATGTGGCTTGTGGGAAGTCTTAGCCACTTCAGTGCATGGAAAAGTGCATGGGAGTCAAAGAACTAGAAAGATCCTAGCAATGACCTAGGAACCTATCTAACAATGATTACTGTCCTGGTCCATCAAATTAACTAACCCCAAAGCCAAGATAGTTTCAACATTTGTTTTCTAAAAAAAAAAAAAAAAAAAAAAAAAAAAAAAAAAAAAACAAAAAACAAAAAAACAAACAAACAAACAAAAAAAAACCCCCCAAAAATAGTATCTAATAGGCTGCTCTCTGGTGTCATTGAAAATGATTTGAGGACAGGTATAGCATCACGGAAGGAGCCAGAGGCAAAGGAACAATACAGTAGAGGTGGATCTCGGTTGCCATCATGGTGTCTTGCTTCATAGGAACTGAGATACACTGCCATGACAACAAAGGTAAATGCAGTGTGTGTAATATGCTGCGACCCATGTTCAGAAATCATCAGTTCTAGCTAAGATAGCTACACATTGTCCCTCTGCAGAACTCCAGAAGACTTGAGGGTCTACCTGTAAGAGTCAGTTGATGCTCAGGGGGATCCAGTACATCTTGAATTTATTGAGCAGTGGAAATACATTTTTTCTTTTTGTATTTCTCAGAATATTGATCAGTATAAAGAAAGTGATAGGAAAACAAATTTGCAGAGGGCCTAGTACAGACCCATACAGGCTCTGTGACACTCACTTCACTCTTATCCTGCTTGTAAGATAAGAGCCCGAGAACTTGTAGGAGTGGCCAACCAAAAAACGCCAATGTTAATGTTTAAGTGAGCATAAATAAAATTAAATTTTATTAATAATAAAATGCTAAAATACAAAGGTCTTGAAGTTTTTATGGTTATTATGACAGAGTATATCATAGAACATCAGAAGTTATTGCTTTGAACTTGAGGACAATGCCAAGCTCCTAATGTTACTTATTTAAGTGTGTGAACATGTGCTAAAGAACAGTACTGGATAACTTCCTTAGTTTCTCTCTCTCCACTCTGTTTTTGAAAATAGGGTTTCTCTCTGAGCCTAAAATTCGATGGTTTTGCTAGTCTGACTGGCCAGTGAGCTCTTGGAAATATGTCTTCACATGCCAGTCCTGGGACCTTTTCTGTAGACTTGGGGAATCCAGAGTCAAACTCTCCTGCTTTCATAGATAGAATTTTACTGTCTGAGCTGCCTTCCCAGCACCAAAAAATTCTCAATCAAAGTATATGTTGTATCTTCTGCATCTCCCAAAGTTTGACTAAAAATCCCTACCCAAAAGCTGAGAAAAATCTGCATTAATATTAACCCAAATGAGAGAAGCCATGGATGCCTCTTCTATAAAGTATTAGTATTAATATCAGAAGATGGATAGGAATCAGAAACTGACCTGTGGATCTGTAGCTGAGGCCTAAGTGTCATTATCAGATGTGCTGATGTTACTGCGTACTAAAGAATCAGCTATTTGTCCATGCTCCAAGGTACAGATACCATGTAATTCTATGCATGTCCCATGAACCACTACCAATGAGCTAAATTAAGGTCAGCTCCTTGACGGCTTCAGAATGGAGTCACTGAAGATCACTAAAAGGACCAGCCACATGATTAGGAAGTTGCAGTTCTGAGCTAATCTGAACTCTGGAGAAGGGAAGTTGCTGAAGAGTATGTTCAATCCTTTAATGATTTAATATATCATATGTATTCAATGATTCCCTGATAGAAATGCTAGATATTGAAGCTTGAGAATTGTTGCAGTTTCCTAGCTGGAGAGCATGTCAAGGGTCAGAGAGGGGTCACATCCTGATGACTCCATGGGATGAAGGTACTCTTTGGCACCCTTCTAGAAATCACATTGTGAAACTCTTCTTTAGTTCTCCCTGAGACAGATCATGATAGCAACCCCTGTAATAAACATAGTATTTTCCCAAGATTTCCTAGGATCCCTGGAGTAAACAGCATTTTCTAGAATTTAGAAATCATTATAGAAATGGTTAGATTAAAAAGGTTACAGAAAACTTTAATTTTAATCAATTTTTCTGAAATACACGTGGCTGACACAACTCTCTGTTAGCTGGTGTGTAAAATGAGGATAATGTTGTTAGGCCTTTAACGTGAAGGTCTGTATTAGCACTGGTAATGGATGCCAGAACTGTTAGTAGGTTTCAGATGACATAAAACAACTTTCCCCACATAAATAATAATGTTTATTTGTCTTTTAAGTAGGTTTCAATATGATGCCAGGCTTTACTAATTATTTATTCTCTATTAGATTTTTTTATTAGAATTTTAAATTTTTAGCAAAGAGTACACCAAGACTTCTAGCAATACTGGTAATGTCTCATACACAATCACTAATATTTTTACAGTAATACATATGAAAACTAAATACTAAGATCAATTATGGCCTGGGTAGCCTTGCTTCAGTGAGACTTAAGTGCTGCTGTTGTGTGAGAGAAATAAACAAGTAGATTTTTCCGGACTTGAGGACTGTGGGTGAGGAATGCATAGGAAAGCAGACAGCTTGTCTTCTGGAAGGTTCTGAAATTCAGCCTCCATTGCTTGACCATAGAATATGTGTTTTTTTGGTTTAGGAGTCAGCTCACCCCACCCCCAGAAGAATAGATAACAGTCATGGAGACAGAACAAAGTATGGAGTGTCTAGAGCCAATCTCCAGAGACATCTATCAATTTTGCCATATAAAATTACCAACAGATTAAAAAAAAAAAACCTCTAAATAAAAAATGTCAAAAAATTACCAACAGATGATTCACCATTCATCAGCTCCTCCTCAAAAATGTTTTTTTTAAAAAAATGAATATACAGTAGTCTCATGCCACCATCAAAGAAACTTGGAGGGGTAAGCTCTTGGGCTCTTAAAAACAAACAGCTTATTGAGGAATAACAGAAGATTAAAAAATGGGATAATGTTTACGGTGACCCTATACAGTAAAGGGTGCTTAGGCATATCTAGGGCAGGGGCTGGCAAGGTGACATGGCATTTTTAGAGCAAACAGAGGCAGAGGAGGCAGAAATGTTGTGTAGGAGCCTGAAGCTGAGAGTCTCCACAGGCATTGGGAAGGGAACGGGTTGTGGAACTAGAAAGCTCCGTTTGCATCATTCCCTTGTCAATTAGCTTCAAAGCAACTTAAGTGTGCTGCAGAACGTTATTACATGTGTGCAGTTGGGCACAAGTCACCACCGACAAAACAGGAGCAAATGAGGTTGCTGTACTCCTCAGAGCCTCAGTACAGGAGTCCCCAAAGGGAAAGATCCCCCAAACACCATGGACCAAGGTTGTGTCTGGCAGGCTGATGGGTTCCAGCCTGGGGAATTCTGTATGTGCTATTATATGTTTGTGTGGATGACATAGCTCATGAAACTGAACAAGTGAGCATGAGAGAGTCAGAAGATATTCTTAGGAAGGGAGAGTAGCAAAAATAAATAAATAAATAAATAAATAAATAAATAAATAGATAGATAGATAAATAAATAAATAAATAAATAAATGAATAAATAAATAAAATAAGTAAGTGAGTGAGTGAGTGAGTGAGTAAGTAAGTAAACAAACAAACAAACAAATAAATAAGTAAATAAATAAATAAATAAATAAAAGAAAGAAAGAGTAATGGATTACATGTGACATGAGGGCATGGTGGGGCTGCTTGGGAAATAGGATCAGCAAGAGGTCCAGAGGGATGGGAAGGTGGCCAAGGAAAGACAAGTGAGAACATGCATGCAGGAAGGTAAGGAGAGAATATGGAAGGAGACAGCTAACACTAAAGGCCATTTGAAAAGTTATATGGAAACGCACTCCTGTAGAGACCTCCTGATATGTAAAAGACATTTAAATGAAGTCAGAAAAACGAATATGCTCGTGTTTTGTGAGTGGAATGTATATTGCTCAGGCTTTAATAGATAAGAAGAATTGCTCAGGCTTTAATAAATAAGAAGAACTTTGTGACTTGGATAAATGTGTACTTTTTGAAATTATTATTCCACTTTTGACAAAATTTCATAAGGAAATAATTCCAAATATGTAAAATCTTTTATGTAGATAGATAAAGATGGAAACCAAGTAAGTTAAGTCAGAAATGGCACCTTTGCTCTCCTCTGGTTAAAGTATTAAAAGGGATAATTGTAAAGATTAAACTATGTGGGGATATGTTTCAGATGTAATTAAAACAGTGTGAGCTATCAGAGGGCTTCTAGACCCAGTCAGTCTAGAAGGATCAGATAGTGGTAACTCACACCTTTAATCCCAGCACAGGGAATATCCGGGGAGTGGTGACCTAGGCCCTTATTCCTAGCAAATCTGAGTTTGAGGCCATCTTAGTTTGCAGGCTCCCAGGGTGGCAGTGGTGGGGTCACACCTTAGCTGAGCGAAGAAAGTATTTAAGGCAGGCATAGAAAGACAGAGCAGGCAGAAGAAGCTGTGGCAAACACTGTTAGTCCCGGAACCTTGGGAAGCAGAGGCAAGAGAATCTCTGTGAGTTCTTCAAAGCAAGTTCCAGGAAAAACCAAAAACCAAATGAACAATGACTGGAAGAGATAGCTCTGTCCTCTTTTAGACGGATTCAATCTCATGTAGCTTAGGGTAGCTTTGAACTCCAAAACTAGTCATGAGGAATGTCTATAATTTAGTGTGAAATGATGACATGGAATCAGATACATCATAATTATATTCTTGAAAACTAGCAAATAGTGAAGTGGTGTAGGTAAGAAAATGATATAATTTTCATGCATTGAGATATATTTTGGAATTGAATAATGGGATATTTTCTATTCTAAAACTTTCCAAATGCATCTATGACAGAGAGTAATTTTTAAAATACTAAACTTTTGATTAAAATGTAAAAGGATTTATGCCACATTACTCAAGTTTATCCAAAGGAACAGAACCAGCAGGATTCATAACAAGCAATGGATTATATTCATTTTCTAGAGATGGGGCCGGGGAGGTGGCTCATTGGCTAAAAGCTCCTGTTACACAGGCCTAAGAACCCAAGTCTGAATTCCCAATTTGGGATTTTCTAGCATTCATTTGTATTCCCAGAATGCCTGCAGAGAGATGGGAGGAGACAGCAATTGCTGGATCGGTGAACGACATAAACCAGAGACAAAATCTTGTTCTAAACAAGATGGAAGGAGAGAAGTGACTCCTGGAAAATTGGCCTCTCACCTGCACAGGTATACTGTGGCACACGCGCATGCACCAAATCCCAAACCAAAAATATAAAATCATTTTCTGTTCCTCAAAGACCTCTAAGCATTGCTGGTTATGTTGATGATGCCTGGAAATGTTTGTTCTAAGAAATACTGTATCCACCAAATTCTTGTAGCTAAGAACGAGGTCTGGCAGGTGAATGACTTTAGCCCAAATTTGAAGTTTACCAGTTTCACAGCCTTTGGAATATTTTCCCACCAGTCTGAGCCTTTCTGTCCAGTCTGAGGAACAGGGCTACCACCAGCAGCTGTCTCGTGAAGTTGTGCAAACATACAACCTCTAGACATTCGGCAGGGGCTGTTTCCTCACAGCTCTCTGTGCACAATCAGGGGTCTGTCAGTCCATCACTATCACTTGCCAAGGGAGGCTCCTCTTTCCTCCAGTGGACTTTTGTTTAGTAGACATATCCTGGTGCACACTGAATAGCCTCAGGAGAGGAAGGGCACTCTTGACACTATTTCTCCTTTCTAGCTGTTCCTTGTTCTTCCAAGGCGGTTTCTCTAAGAGTCTCAGCTTTCTGCAGAGGAAGGCACTCTTATTCAGTGACCTGTTCAGCCTGGTAGAAAAATAGTGACATGTGTAGTCAATTCTTTGGTTTCAAGCAGTAACAACATGAAGTTATTTGACTTTAACATGGGTAATTTGTCTGGTCACAATCAAGGTAACAGAAAACCACCAGTTCAGTGGTGGTGCTGATCTTTGCAGCATTGTGCAGATTTGCATTGTAGTCTCTAATAAATCTTCAGATTCTAAGCCAGAAGCCAGGTTCTACTGGTGAAGTCACAACACTTTAAACCTAGAAAACTATGTGTCAAAGGTTATTAAAGGTTATCATGCAAATTTCCACAACACTGAAAAGCACTCACCAGGACCACCGTCTTGTGTTGCCTTGTGACTAGGAAAGTTGCCCATACTAAAATCAAATAACTTCATGTTTCTGTGCTTGAAATGTAAGAACTGACTAGGCATGCCACCTTTTCTCTGCCAGACTCAATAGGTCACTGAATGAGAATATAAAGGAGACCAGTGCAAACTCTTCTCAGAAGAAGATATCAGACTAGTCTTCAGAGAGGAGGTCACAGGCTTTGGGGCAGTGTTCTAAGTAGTGCTGGATTCAACCCTCCTCCATTCTGCTCTATCAAAGAAATGACCATGAATTTCATTAGTACTCTTCCTTGCTGCCTTCTTCCTGGTTCCACTGATGGCCATGGTTTAAACAAAAATCTCCCCAAATCAGAGTCCACCAAGAGTGCTCTTGCGGCATGCATTTGTTGTGAAGTGATCATAAAAGCAGGAATGCAAATCAAGGCTTTTAGAGAAGAAAGTGGACTTTGAGTTCTTTTTGGCAGAAAGTGAAAGGAAAAAATGATTGACCGTTGCCTTTGGTCCTCATTGTTTGAAGGTTGCTTTAAGGGTCTATATTATCTTGTATTCCTCTTCTATGGAGGCTGAGTGGGCTGCCTCAGGTGTCAGAGAGGGTCTGTGGAGAATATGGGAGCAAGGAGGGGAGATCATGGACGGTGGCAATACTCTCATCACGAAACAGGTCAAACTATGCTTAGGATTGTCATCAAGCTATGGTAAGTTAGGATAGATGAGCTGATGTAGAAGATGCTTATGCTGTGTGCTGATTCCCTTGGGCTCCTCCTTGCAATGTTGGTGAAGTTTATTCCCATCATTCTGCCTAAGGCTACAGCTTATATCAAGCTTCTGAAACTGGGACTGGAGGCTGTTAACTTCTGGCTTCAGTAAGAGACCCAAGTACCCAAATAAAACCTGGTCTTGGCTGGCAAATTAAGTACTTCAGTGGGTAGCAACCTGATAGGCAACTGTCTCAGAAGATCAAACACCTTAGGATGGAGAAATCATTGGTCATTTCCATTTAAATGATTGTGAAAGAAGAAATTGCAAGCATGGCATCAAAACAATCACCAGAAAGAACTGTCTACAAACACATGATGGAGGCACTTACTCCTAATATATGGTATGCATATCACATCTATTCTGAAGAGAATGGCAAGTGCCTTGCAATCACATTTCTAACAATAAAGGGAGGTGCAGTGCCCACAATGAAAGGACAAAGAAAAAGATATTACAAACTGGAAACAAGCAAATGTAAACTAAGAACGGAAGGATTGTTAAGGGTGGGTGACTTTTATTTCAATTCAAATGTTTATTTTAAAAGAGATTTAAGAAATCACTAGGAAGGAATATAGAGATCCCATGTGCTAGGCTATGCATTATGTGGCTTAATTCTCTCAGTATGCCATGATGATAAGGCTAATTTTAGGATGTAGAGGTACCAGCAATTGCAATGCTACCAGGATAAAGTTGCACATAGTGTGTGAAGTCAACCTGATAGAGTAACTCTGTATGAGAGGGTCAGCAGGGCAACAGGAAAAAGTACTACCCCAAACCTTGGACACACACTTCCCACCACGCTGTGCCCATGATACTCACATGGACAGACACAGAGCTTTAGGATTTAACATTTGTCCTTCTGTGTTTTGCAGATGGGAATCCTCGGTGTGAATACTGACATGTCTTATGAAAGGGGCACAAAAATGGGTACATGAGTGAACAGTCTTGCAGTTTTAAAATTAAACGTTGAAAAATTACTAGTCTGAAATTGGCATGTGCACCATAAAATTGTAGTTAAGTGAAAAAGTGAGAGGATGCTTCATAAGAGGGCAGGGATGCTTCTGCACACAAGACAACCCTTAAGGGTTTCCAGATACTATTCTTTTTACTTGTGCAAACTACATATAAAGTTTAGAATCCCAATTTTAAAGTTTACGTTTGCATGTTTATATTGTGCATGGGGTAGAGGGAGGTGGTCCAGAGGCCAGAAGAGTTTGCTGGATCCCCTGGAGCTATTGTGAGTTTCCTGATGTGGGTGATGGGAACCCGACTCCAGGAATAGTGTTGAGTGCTTTGAAGAGCTGAACATCTCTCTCTCTCAGGGCTCCCACTCTGTCTTTAATGTTTATGGTTCTGTGAACACTACATACATTGCACTCAGTTTTATACAATCCTCACCTTATCCATCACCAGTTCTCATCCATCTCAAAGTCTGAACCAAACAATAACTCCCTAGCCTTTGGAAAACTCTATTCTGTTCTCTCTATAAAGGTCATTACTCTTGGTACCCTGTATTGTGAAATACTTTGTTTTGAGCAACTGAGTCATTTTTCTTAGTGTTATGTCTTCAAGGTTCATCCATGTTGTAGAAAGTGTCAGAATGTTTTTGGAGGAGTAATATTCCTTGCATATTTAATATCCCAAGTCTTTTGCCAACTTTCCATTAACAGACACAAGTAGCTTTCCTTTATCTATTGTGACTTAGCTGCTATCATTGTAAATATAAACAGAGAAGGGCAGCTGCATTCCTACCTTACAGAAGCTCCCTTTTCCTGGTAAGAGTTTTAAAGTACAACGGGAGTTGATGTCGAGTGAAGTCATACTATTATAAAGAAGAAGACTTGAAGATCTGGCATTCAGTTCCCGAGGGAATCTGAGAGCTGGGTTTCAGATTTCGTCTGATAGTGCCTGATACTTATCTTACTATTAGAGCAACCACTTGCTCTTCCTTAAAACACATTTCACTAGCAAGATATAAAACAAATGGGGGTGTGGGTATCCGTTTAGTCACAAGATGACTGTGGCTTGAGTGCATGCCTGGCATATCGTAAAGGAAAACATACTTATTGCAGGAAGACAGTAGTGGAGGGTCTGGGAGCTAGCTCAGGTGACTGAACAGTTCTGATGATCTCTGTTGGACCTCAGGAACCCGCATCAGCATAAGTGCACTGTGATATGTAAACTCCCATACCTTATACATATCACACACACACACACACACACACACACACACACACACACACACACACACACACAAACACACACACACACACACACACACACACACACACACACACACACACACACACACACACACAAAGTATCTGGGACTGAACAATAAGAAACAAGGTAAAATTTTTTCCCCTTAGCTATGAGAAAGTAAACTATGTAACAATGTAACAGTGGCTGAACCTAAAAGATTAAAGTGGTTGCCTAACTGGAATAGAAATTGTATTCCCTAATGATACATTAGATGGCCATCTTTACCCATGACTATTACTGAGCACCATCTTCTCTATTCCCTGTATATATTCCTTCTTTTTGATGGAATTGTACTCATAAACTTTTTTTTAAAACATAAACCATTTGTGTGAGAAGGGAGGAGGAGATGGAAAGAGGAGGGGAGAGGGAAGAGGGGAGGAGAGAGGGGAAAGGGGAGGAGAGAAGGGAGAGGGAGGGGGGGGAGAGGGAGGAGGGGGAGAGGGGGAGGGGGGAGAGAGAGAGAGAGAGAGAGAGAGAGAGAGAGAGAGAGAGAGAGAGAGAGAGAGAGAGAGAGAGAGAGAGAGAGAGAGAGAGAGAGAGAGAGAGAGAGAGAGAGAGAGAGAGAGAGATTGATTATCCTTTGGGAAGAGCAAGAAATGTTTTTCACTAAGTCCTTTCTCTAGCCCCATATAATTATTTTAGTAAAGGTGTTTTGGGTGTTAAACTTATCATTCTTCCCTCAACCCGTGTGTGTGTGTGTGTGTGTGTGTGTGTGTGTGTGTGTGTGTGTGTGTGTGTGTTGTATTGTGTTCATGTAGCTGTCTTCATGAATTGTGGAGGCCAGGGGTTAACATCAGGTGTCTTTTTCAACAGTTAAGGTTTGGTAAGATCTTCCAGTGATCATGTAGCTCATGGACTGTGGACTGGTCCCTAAGCTCCAGAGATCCTCCTCCCTATCTCTATTCCACTTCTGCTGTCATCATGGCTGCTTTATATGTGAATGCTGGGAATCCAAGCTAGGTATTCATGCTTATGCAGCAGGTAATTCACCCAGGGAAGCATCTTTCCTACACCAACTATATTTTTTTAAATAATGCAAAAATTTAAGACATATTATCTTCAATATGCATTTTTTAATGAAGTCAAATTGTTTCAAGAAATTATCGCGGCAGCAGTTCTATCTCCTCCAACCCTGTTTTCTAGCCTGTTTTCATCTTGTGTGGTATATTCCTTTGTTTGAACTAAGCTGAGGACAAGGATCCTGCTCAGTAAGTGTCCAGTGCTTAGGTTGTATTCACAATTTATTCTTTTGTAACTGAGTGTGGTGGCTCATACTTGTAATTGCAGCTCTTTGGAAGCTGATTTCTAGGGCAGCCTGATTTGGGGAAACTCAAAAAGACCAAACCATTCTTTATTCTTTTGTTCGATGACAGAAGAGCCTAAGAAGTTAAATAATGCACCAGCATCAGAGAAGCCAGGACAATGTAAAGTTTTGCTGTAATTTAGGATAGGTTAGAATGTAGATGAGAATATTTTGATTTTATAAGATTTCAAACAGAAAAATTTATAGCTTGTGCTGAGATAGAGCCGAGTTCAAATCCTGTATTTATGGGAGATGGTGGTGATGATGTTGGGGCCATAATGTTGACTACCTCATTTAAGAGGTTTGATCACACTTGTCAAATTTTTACATCTTAAAAAGAACATTTTTAAAGAAAATTTGAATGAATGGTCATTTTGTCTGCACGTATGTCTGTGCATCTGTTGCATGCCTGGTGCCCTTGAAGGCCAGAAGAGAATGAGAGATCCTGAAACCAGACTTGCAGATGGTTGTTGAGTACGCATGCTAGGAATGAATATGGGTCTTCTGGAAGAGCAGACAGTGCTCTTAACCACTGAGCCAATCTTCCATCCCAAATTTTACCTTTTAAATGTAGCCGTTATTTTTGAATATTTATGTACATATATAATGCATTTTGGATGATACTCCCTCATACTCTCCCCTTGCCTTTGTCCTTAATCCCCCTCCATTCCCCTCCTAACTCCAACTCGAAGGCTTTATTTTTGTAACCCATTGATCCCAGTTAGTTCTACTTACACGTCCATGATATAGCCATCGCTGGAGCATGGGCAGCCTATGAGGGCCCACAACCTGAACTGACCTCCCCTCCCCTAATAGTCATCAACCCTCAACAGCTCCTCCTGCTAGATGGGAGGCTGTGTACATGGCCCTCTCCCACTCACACAGGAAATCTGACTGGCTTCATCTTGCGCAGGTCTTGTGGCTTCAACAACCTCTGTAAGTTCATGAATACAACAGTCTTATCTTATGCCCAAAAGACAGTTTCACCCCCCAGTCCTCTCAAACCTCTGGCTCTTAGTTCTTTTAAGTGTATTTTCATTTTAATGTGTGTGTGTGTTCCACACATGTACAGGTACCTGCAGAGGCAGGAGAGCACAGGATCCCCTAGAATTGTAGTTGCAGGCAAGCAGTTGTGAGTTTCCCAACATGGGTACTGGGAATCAAACGGGTTTTCTGGAAGTGCAAGTGCTCTGAAGCACTGAATTACCTCTCCAACCCCTTCAAGTCTTGCTGTCCCCTTTTGATGATTACCCCCGAGCCTTGGGGAGAGGCAGGATACAGATGCCCTGAATAATATGTCTAGGAGCCTGTATGCTCACAGACAAAACAAAACAAAAAACAACAAAAAAACCCCTTCACCACGATCAATTACTGCTCATACTTTCTAACAAAAGCAACAAATTCTTCCTTTCTCCCTCCCAGAATCACATGTTGACTTTATGATGGAACTTTAACTTTGGGATAAGGGACCCAGGCCTCAAGCTGCTCAGTCTATGTCTCTTCTTTATTCCTCCTCTGCCCAGTGCACCAGAAAACAAAGAGAAAATGACAAGTGGGTGCATGTAGTGACTCTAAAGCCTCATCATTAGACCTGTTTAACAGTGTGATTAACGATATATCAAATGATTTGTGTCTGGTTGTAAGTGCGTGTGCATGCCAGTGCCCGAGCTCCTGAGGATCTGGAATTGCAGGCAGTAGTTAGTTGTCAGCTGTTACCAACATGGTGTTGGGAACCAAACTGGAGTCTTCTATAAGACTATCAGTATTCTTAACCTTTGCACTATCTAGCCAGCCTTGGGTACAGTATCAAGTTGGATAAGGCGACACTTGAGGGGTTACTGTGACAGATTTCTAAGGTGTAGGAGGTATAGGTGCAGGCAGGAGCTTGGATTCAAAGGGGCTTCCAGGATTAGATACAGAGGAATTCTGAATAGCTAGTCTCTGGAGCTTCTTCCATCTGTGAACTACATACACTGTGGAGTAGTTTGAGCTGCTTAAGATGCTGCCTCTGAGCAAATTCAAGTTTCACTGCTCCTGACAGTGTGTAAGGTGTGAATGTAGAATAAGGTTCCACAGCTATGCCAATAACTTAATAGTTTATTAGTCAGTCAACAATATTACAAATATTTAAAAATTACTTAATATAAATAGTTGGCAGCAAACTATTCCATTACAGAGTTAAATTACCAGTACAACAGACAGACTGGAGATTTAGACACCTGGAAGATAACAATAAAATAAACTAAATTATTTAACAAAAATTTTAAGCTGAAGGCGTTTTACCTAGTGTCCATAAAAGCATGGGTTCTCTTTTTATTTAGAAAAAAATAAAAAACAGCTTTAACACCCCATTAGGAATATAAAATAAAATCAACTGAAAACATTAATTTGCATATCAAAGAACCATTTATAGTTACAATCCAAACACTCCATAAACCACTTGTGCGATTCTATACAGAAACCGGGAATTAGAAACTAGTTGCTTTAATATTACAAAGATTTCAGCTCCAAAAATAATTCAACATAAAATAAACTTTAGCAATTAGTGTCATAAAATTATATATTTTCACATAAAAATACAAAATAATATTAATGACAAGAATATGAAAAATTATTCCAAGTATTTTACTACTATTAAAATAAAATAAAACCCAAAAAAACAAAATAGAAATATGCATGAAAAAAGTCTCTCCTTTTGTTAGCAAAACACTATCCAAAATAACTACAGTCATTTACATCAGTACAAAGATTTCTGGGTTTAAAAAATAGTTGCAATGACAAAAGGGGCATCTTTTCTGACAGTAAAAAATGACACTGTGGATAAAGTCTGCAAAATATGCAATGAAAAAAATAAATTTGCATTAAAAAGGTTTACACTGTATCTTTATACAAACATTAGAAACAGTATTGCACATCACAACACAGAATCGAGGTTAGTCAGCCTTCCAAAGTGTGTTATATTCAAGTTTTGCGGCATCTGTGAGGAGAGGCTCGTGCAGCCAGATGCAACAGGGATAAAATATCAAGTGTTTTCCATACACAAATATATAAATGCTAAATGTCTCCTTCTTAACAAAAAGTGTGGATTTTTAAAGTACTTTTTCCTCCACAGTCATTCATACTTTTGGGCAGCAATATGAACATTTAGGGAACACAAATGAAGAAGCTTTGAAAATACAAAAATACAATCAAAATTAATAATTTTCTACAAAAATAGTAAAATAAATATGATTTGTAAATTAAAAAAACTCTAATACAGTGTTTAACAGTTAGAAAATAAGAATGTAGTACATTAAAGGAAAAATAATCCCCGAACAGAAATAGAAACAAATTAGAGGTAGGGGTGAGGCAGGGAGGAACAGAAATTAGAGGTAGGGGTGAGGCAGGGAGGAACAGAAATTAGACCGATAAGCTCTGTCCTAACAGAAACGAAGGTGACAAACGAGCATTCCTGTCACATTCACCCTGCTGGGAAGGGTATCCATTTCATTTCCCTTCATTTCAAATTTTTATTTCCACTTAAGAAGGGAAAATGATTTTCAGCATCTCCAATTATTTCATCATACAATTTATTTTAGAGTTCATTATTTAATACATAAAAAGGCTCTTCAATTTTAAACATTAAGCAGAAATTATGAAAATAAAGTTAAAAATCTGCGAAATTAAATACCTAAATAATTAACATTGCAAAACTACTGATTTCTTTTCTAAATTCCAAAAATTGAGGTATAGCAAAGGAGATGTCATCAGTCAAAAAAAGTGTGCCATAAAACAGCTGACTGTTGGAAAAATCTCTCACAGAGATATAAAAATAGTGCATAACAAATGTCAGAATGGATCAAGGTCTGGCGGGCAAGGGCAGAAAAGAATGCTCCAGAAACTCTGGGGGGTCATGGGAAGTAACAAGTAGGGACACTGACAAATAAATTAGTAAAGAGCTCCTCTGAAAACAGCGTCAACTTCAAACATTAAAAACTTGAGCTACAACCACAATAAAACAGCAGAGTTAGACATGAACCACATATTTTTACAGTACAAAAAAGCATACCATCGACAACCAATGTTGAGATCAGCACTTTGCTCATGTGAAGGATTGTCCCAAGGGTTTGCTGCACAGCCCATACCCTTGTAATTTTCTCTCTTTAGAGTAAAAAATCTTAGTTCTGCATTAAAACAAAAACAAAACAGAAACCTTTACCATGTGGGGTGCTTTGCTTCCACTGCAGAGTAACACTCCTACACTGTCAACACAGGGCTAGCTGCGTTAGGATGCTCCAAAGAGGGAAACCACCATGAACCATGTTCTAGGTCAGAACTGTGCATGTTTCCACGCAGCTCCCTCAATAAAGACAAGAAAAAGGAAAAAAAAAACCAAAAAACCAAAAAACAAAAAAACAAAACCAAAAACTCCAAGCAAAGTCATTACTGAAATTCCTTCATCAAAGTTTTAAAAAAGCAATTCTTAACCATTAAGAATAACAATGCTCCATGCAACAGTGACCCCAGTTTAGACAGAAGACCCCATATACATAGGTCAAACATGTAAGCAAATTTAAGCCAGATTTCACCATTGTCTTAAAGGTAAATTTTGTGCAACTAGCCATCTGATATATTTTCCCATCTCCATTTTGACTTCACTAAAGTTCTGTGTTCTTCTATAAACCCTCTTTTAAAGTATGGGCTTCCTGTGGGTCTCACATTCGGTGACTGGTTAGCAGTGTGCTGGCTATCTTTGGTTTTAAAGGATATCTTAACCATGAACTATCAAAGGGGCTAAAATCAACTTTCTTTAAAATTCCTGTTTTTTTCTTTTATTCAGTCTTATCTATACTATATCACTGCACATGAATTAGAACCGCACATCACAAAATTGCACAGGGATTACAAATATTACATCCAGTCTGCATAAAATCGAATTCCACTACTGACCAGATCACAAAATGGCTGCACTCTCTAATCTAAAACTAATTTGCATATTGTACACATGTAGGACAACATTTTTAACTTGAAGTCACAATAATGCATGCAAGTTTGCTTTTTTTGTAAAGAAACAAATTTTATAATTTGCCCATGCTACCTAGATTCAAGAGAGCTTTTTGAACATCTGCAATACCTCACCTCATTAGTTAATGTCCTAGTGCATGCATATGGTGGACACAGGTTAAGTAAACATGCATTGTTTCACATTCTAAACTATGGCAGTTTCGGCCATATTGTGCTGCCTGCATTTCATCTGCAATGCAGTGTGTCTCTAACGTTTTCAATCCCGTATTAATAGGTGACATTTACACATAACACCTATATAGCAGCAAAGCTAATACAGCTTGTGATTAAAATGTTTAAAAATAGCTAATAAATCAGATTATCTTGAGGTATTATTTCTTGCAAGTCAAAATGGAGAGCAACAAAATCAACCCTAATTTTTAGTTTATGTACACACTGAAACAGCAACAATAAAAATAAGCATTTGTAGCAGACATATTCCATCTTCACTATTATTTTGCTACCTTTGGTAAAGTACTGGGGCAGATCTTGAAGTTAAAAACCCATGTTAAGAAATAAGTGCACGCTTCACCCACTATATAGCAGCAGACTGTGTTGCCCCTACGCAAAACATTCTCATATCTAATTTTAACTTTACATATAAAAATAACTTGGAGAAAATACAAAAAAACATTTTATTTTAACATGAAAATATCACAAAAATTAGTAAGCCTGAGATGTAGGGTTTTGGTGAAAAACAAGAGGCTTGTAGTGTGTTGGCTGCTGATAACGATGCATGTATTGGGAGCTGGGTGAGAAGCAGAAGAATGCACTTATTTCTTCTGCACGTCAGTATCTTCAGCACAGTAAGCCACATGCACCCTTTCTGTCTGTGGTAGATGGAGGCCAGTTTGCTATACTCAATTCCAGCGGAAGTGGATCTGACGTGGCCGATCAGCACCTTCCTTCACCAATGGCTTATGGAACTCACGTCCCGCACGAGAGTGGATATTTGCCCAGCAAAACTCACAGTAATACTGCAGGCAAGTGACATTGGCACAAAAAAAGGGGGCAAATTTCCCACCACAGCGTGCGCCCTGGCACTCGTCACACATCTGGTCATCCAGCACATACGGCTTTACCTCTACCTAGAAAGAGAAAGGAGAAAATCTCATTCAAGAGTTGGGAATTTTAAATGTTTAGAGTATTCTAGAAAAGGATGAAAAAGCAGCAGTGTTGTAGGGAAGCAGCCCCCTCCCACAGGAGGGAAAATGAAAGCCAGTTTGCTTCTGTGCTGACTGCACCGAGTATCATGTTTCGTGTTCATAATTGGCTGTGAGCTTAAGTGGTTCAACACTAATTCACTTATTTCAACATGTTTCCTTTAGAGGTCACTAAGTGCTATTTTATTCTATTTTCCAAAGGGGAAAAACCACTTTAATAACTAAAGATGTAAGACCTTCTACTCTCACTTTGGTAACATCTGTAAAACATCTGTATGTTAGCATTAATATTTTCAAATTGTGAGCAAAACTCATAAGGGATTATCATGAAAGACAAATTTCTTCTCAGATTTTTCTCTCATTCTTAGTATCACCGTAAACCGGTGAACTTGGCCGCCACCAGGACACATCCAGGTCAGAACTGCACCTTGCTTGCAGTGACTGCTGGAAAGAAGCCAGACCTGTGGATAATCTGATCCAGGGCATGTCCAGACTTCCGTATAAACTCTTAAGGAATAAAGCCCCACTGTGAAGGACTGATTCAGCAAATGATAGAGGTTTGACCTATTTCTACATCTGTAAGGGAGAACGATGGACTCTGTTAGAGCTGGGATGGTTAAAACACGGGGAAAGCCAAGTCCTGGAAATTGCTCACACTGCGGACCAGTGTAAGATACTTTCAGCCATAGCAACCTTGCTGTCTTTTAACTTATGAGCATCCTAGGCTGTTGTGTCTGGCTGACTGGATGGTGCCATTGTTTGAGAGTAGTTAGTTGTAGACAATTCACAGACTTTAGTGTGAAGCCAGTATGTAACTGAGTAGCTTCTTCTTCTTTCGATGGCAATCAGAGTGCAGGAGTAGTCAACATAACCTTTAACTGTCATTCAGAATTCTCTATATAGACCCTCTATGCTACTAATGAACTCATGTTTTAAATTTTAGGTTAAATAACTTACAGATACATATATAGTGCCTGAACTTTAGTTTTATAAATGAAAACTAGCTCTTAACTGGCACTTTCTGTGGACCAACTGCTCTAAGTGCTTGTGCACACATGAACATGTGAAGTTCATTCAACCCTCATAAGTCGGGAAAAGTGGTACAAGAGAAGGCTGTATGCTCGAGATTACAGAGCCAGTGGCAGACATGGGCTTGGTCCAAGCACTCTGTCTTGGGCACAAGCTCGTATAAACTGTCTCCACAGCCAGACAGACACCTGAGACTTATTGGCTGCTAAAATTTTTTAACATGGCTTTAAAGTCACACTATACTTATGGTCCTTATGTAATTCCTCAAGTTTAAAGTACATCAAGAAATTTGTATTTCAAGGATATAACACTAGGAGACAAAGAAAGATGGAAGTGTTTGAGCTGTGTTATTAACTCCTTATGTACAATGCCCCTGATGCCTTCCCAGTATGGAACTCACGCGTTTGTCAATGTCGCCATGCTGAAGCTGCACAAACCGTGCGCTGATGGCGGCAATGTAGCTCTGCTGATTGGAGAACGCAACTCGCCCAGCACCTTTTGGGTATTTTAGTTCTGGATCTGTATCAATTCCTGCATAACACACGCCACCATACAGCCGGTCCATGATCATAGCAAGTTCCACTTCAAAAAAAAAAGGCATTTCCATTGAAGGTGAGAAGACAGTAAATCAACAATTACAAGTTGAGAGAACACTAACACAAAGCAGCTGTTAAGAGAAAGCCTGGGAGCCAGAGCTTTACACAGGCTGCAGGCATTCCATCAGCGAGTTACATTCCTAACCCTAAAACCAGAACAACCCCAAACCACTTGCTTACTGTAAACCATGACCACCACTGTCTGATAGCAGGGTGTAGACACAGATGTATGCTTTTATTTAATCCAATTCTATCACATGTGTATCCATCCCACTCTCTTTATAGAACAACAGTGCTCAGCTTTCCCCTCATACTCATTGTAACAGGCATGGGTCTTTTTCTTCCTTAAAGACACTCCTCTTCTACAGGAGAACCTTGTCTTCTCTGACAGAGCACACAGTATAGTGAATGGGGCCAGACCAGTTCAGTCACCCTGATGAGACCAATTGGCCCCATATCTGTCTGTACAGCCCTTACCACTAGATTATCACCCTGTGACTCCACTTAAATCGATCTTTTCAAAATCAGCTTTTTCACCTTATAAGTCCACTGTTCATTCTTCCTGCTGGAAGCACTCATTATAGCTAATATATTGCTTTGTCTGGAAATATTTTTCCATGTGATTTGCAAGGTATTTTGTTCTGCTGATAATTTACTCCACTGCTGAATTCATATCCTAAGTTTCAGTCTTTACACCTCTGCCTGCACTTGAGTTTTGGTGATCCCATTCTACGTCATGCACTTAAATACCATTCCACACTCATAAAGCGACTGTTTACCAGACAATTTCTCATGGTACTATGTATCACATAGCATGCTAAAAAGGACCACACATGAACATGTTCTTCCTCTATTTAATGAAACATGATCTGATGAGTTTTTATTGACTCAATTATATCAGAAACATGGTTTATGCCTTTATCTTTTGTTTTCCCTAACAGACATTCTCACTATGACTTTTCAGAATGTAGTGAGAACCCAATCTGCCCACTTCCGTCAGTTAGGTCTGCTTTAAAGACTAATATCAATTTTCATATGGTTAATGAAAACAAGCTTATCTATCTGCTTGTCTTCAATCTCCTATCCCACTTATTTCCAAAACAATAGAAATAATATTTAAATACTCAACTAGACACCACATGGCTTAATTGAAATTTCTACTTCACTCTTCTGAATGAGGCCATGAACTTTTTATATTCATAACCAAAACCACAATCTCCTTCAACTTACCCTCCTTTGCTGTTTCACAGCTGTTTACAAGCCATCACCAACCATCCAGCAGCTAAAAGCGAAAACTGGGATTCAACCTTCTTATTTTCTGCCTAAATATTATAATATCTATTCATGTGGTTCTTTCTGCACCAGCACCAATCTCCTACAAGAGGCCTACCGTTATTTTCTCATTCTCCTCTCCTTCATGAATCATCAGCTTATCTGATCTTTCCCCACAAAAAGCCCATGTGATTATATTTCTATTTTGCTTAAAAATCTTCTTATTCTAAGGATCAGCATCAATTAGTCTAATGCCATGCATGTTCTAATTTCTCTTGATTTTTTCCCCAATATCTTTTTGTGTCTGTCCTATCGTTCTATGCATCCACTCTATGCTTTATGCTGTCCCTCCATTAATATACCCCACTGTTCTGCACTTAAGACTTCCAAACAAGCTACCTGTTTTGTCTGAAACACACTCTTCACAATGCTCCTATTGTCCAAACTCTCTTCAGTTATTTTACCAGCTTAAATATTTTAAGAATATCACACCAGAGCACATTCTAAATATGGACATTATGTTCATAATACATATCAATATATATAAACACACATACATTTCTATTTCTTTGCATATGTAACATTAAACATTTACATGTTTGAAGTTAATTCATATCTCCCTGACTTGTGGAAGCTGTTTTAAGAGACAGAAATAACTTGTACTTTCAGATGGTGTGATACTACATAGCATGCACATTCACTATATATTCACATTTGTAATTACATGCTACTTGACATCCTTCATATTTTCGGTTACTAGTTACTGAGAAACAGAACTTTGTAACTCATTTAAACTAGTAATTTCACTCAATAGCTTAAATGCAGAAAGATGCATATTTCCTTAAACATCAGAATCAACAAAGAAGAATCTAAATTTGCCTGACTTAGAGATTCGACTTACCAGCCCTTAATGGCCTAGGAACACCTCCAACAAAAATTGTTTTTCGGGGATCCAAAGGTTGAGAACCATCCATGACGAAATCACTATCACTTAAATTCCAAGGACGAATTTGAACCTATGAAAAATATTACATTGGTCTTAGTCCTTCTACTGTTTAAATACTTTAAGTGCAGTCTTAACTTTGTAAAATAGTAATTTAAAAATACTGTTTAGAGAAGCCGCCTTTATCAAGGCCGCAGTTCCTGTGGTGCTGACTTACAGGTTTGTCCTTGATAGTAGGGCTGGAAACACACAAGTAGAGCTTTCCATCTTCTTCAATGCAAGCGTCAATGAGTGCCTGAACGGAGCTCTCTTCTTGAAAGAGGAGGAATGCATAGCCTGACAACCACAAAAGTGATGCAGCATGTCAAGTCAATGATTTTGCTTCAACGTAAGTAGAGTTAAAATAAATAGATTTGAATCACTGTTTTTCACAGGACAATATCATCTCCCCCCCCCCCACACACACACACACACAAAGTGTGAGTGAGTGAGTGAGTGAGTGAGGTCAGTCAATCTCAGGAAAGCTTCACTTTCAGGTCGACTATACAAATCCATGAAACATTCCCATTTACAGAAGGAAAGACCGAGGTGCCAGAGGTTAGGAGACTTGTTCACAGTAAGTGGCTAAACAGTTCATCTTCAGATCAGCTTCAAGTTATGGTGATGCTATCTACCACACTTTTCTTGATACTAGAAGTCAAAGTCTTTAATGCTCACGTGGTGATATACACGTTCTAGAGCATACTTCTGGACTAGAGGATAATTGGAAATGACCAAGAAACTGCTCCTGGAGGGATATTCTGGTCTCTAGAACCTTTCAAGTAATACCAAGCAAGTTGCCTTATAGAAGTCAGAAACATGTCTTTAAGGATGGGTTAGAATTTTTCAATCAAATCTCAACAAGCTGTTTAGACTGTTTAGACTGGGATACTAGCTATTGTCATTGTCCTCCTCCCAGTCCTCCTTGTGAACACTAAATGTCGGTTGGCACACACTTATGTTCTGAGCTTTCTATATGATCTTTTTCAGTGACTGACAACAGCCCTGATAAGGTCTATGACAGGCAGTGTACAGCATCACAGTCCAGCTCAGTGAAATAAGTACCTCTCCTTTGGTTCATGATGCAGTGCTGACTGTAAAGTCAAGCTATACTCAGAACTCAAAAAGTACAGTCCTCCGATGCTCTCATGTCATACAGATATGGATCATATGAGAAAGATTTTTGTTGAATAAAAAAATCTGCACTAATAGAAAATTCCATAGATAAGGCAATGCAAGATTAAAAATATACCTAAATCTTTTATAACGTCTAGGAAAATTTTAAGAGTAGTTTTCTTTAGGAAGTTAATTTTGATATAAACTGAATTTCAAAGAACTATAATTATTCTTTAATAACTGAACTCTAGATAAAGATACTAAATATCAATTTAAAATGAGTTTTTTTAATTTGTGATAGTTTAATATTTTAGTATTATTTAATTTTGAAATACCTTAAACTTTATATTTTAAATTTTTAATAGTTTGTTACTATTAGGCAAAAGATAGCCATTATCAAAATAAAGATTATAATTAAATTATGATCATAATCTAGAGAATGCAAATCATTAGATATTTTAATATTTGTACAAACATGGCTCCATGTAATGTTCTTTTAGAATTCAGTGAAGTAAGCTTATGATCACATGAGGTAAATGTTGCTTGACACAGCAGACAGGCTCAGGATCTGGGAGCTCAAGCCTCTGACCTAATCACAAGGTAGAGTGGCCAACTAGAGACTACCTTATCTATGCTTTCCCACATGAAGAATTCTCATAATTTCACTTGAAAGAACTAAGTTTGGATAACACTGGCCAAGGGCTTCAATTAAGGATAATTTCACCCAAAACTATGATTTACCAGTGTTATCTCTGTTCAGTTTCAGAAAATAAAGACTTCAAAACTTACAGTGACAATGATGGCAACAGTATCGATGTGGTCAGCTACTGTATCACTATGTACACTTCAACTGCCTCCTAGTTCAGGGGCCTTCTTTATGCATAGGCAAATGCATTGTGTGAAAACTTGTACCTGTCTCCATCAAAACTCATTCTAAACCGTTTCTAATATCCACAACTGTTGCTTGGCACCTATACAGCACTGGGTTCATGACACGCCTCAGACAGCCAAGGGTACTCTAGTCCTTATGTAACATAGCATATAACCCATAGACATTGTGCAAACGTAGCTCATGTCATCTCTCACTTACAATGCCTGACATAATGCAATTGTAGATACACAACTGTTGTGCTGTTCTCCTTGAGAACAGGAAAGGAAACCAACCAGGGAAGACAAAAAAGTTTCCTGTGCAAAGGTTTTGGCTTGTGTTTTTACTGAAATCTGTCTACGAGGAGCCCAAATATGCAGTTCAATTCCTGACTGGAATTCTGTCAAAACCTCTTTACATGTCTAAAGTACTCAGTAATCTTTGCGTTTCATCCCAAACTCAAAGAAGATTTTTCCAAAGTCATAGTAATTTTTCTATCTTGTAGGATTAACTGTTGTTAATATCATTTATTGGGTAATTGCCAATCTACAAATTACTAATGCAAAATATTTACAGAACTGAGTATGTTCTTAGAGACTCTAGAAATAAATGAAGAGGTGTATTTTGAACACACTGCTGCAACTATTAATGCTGTGAGAAAGACCAACAGAGCAGGGAAGTGAGGTGGCCAACAGGAGGGATGTGGAGCTCATCAGGCAGCTTCCCACAGTTTTCTGTGAGCAACTAACTCTTAAATGGAGATTAACACACACACAAACAGAGAGAGAGAGGAGAGAGAGAGAGAGGAGAGAGAGAGAGGGAGGGAGAGAGGAGAGAGAGAGGGAGGGAGGGACGGAGGGAGGGAGGGAGGGAGGGAGGGAGAGAGAGAGAGAGAGAGAGAGAGAGAGAGAGAGAGAGAGAGAGAGAGAGAGACAGAGAGAGAGAGAGAGAGAGAGAGAGACAGAGACAGAGACAGAGACACAGAGACAGAGATTGCAGGGCTGAGGCACAAAAAGCTCATGACAAGAGACCATTACACAGAAGTCCTGGAGCAGACAGCACTGTGGGACCTGGAAGAGCATGAGAAATAACAGAAGCAGCTAGAGAGATGTGAGATCAGGTGGGACAGATGCAGGTTTGCCTTTACCCCAGCAGTGAAGAGATTAGGACCTGGCTGTGCTTTCAGAACCTGCTGTGGCCAGAGCACAGGAACAGCTGGTAGAACACAGCATGTAGGTGCAGAAGAGTGAGCTGCTGGAGCAATCCAGGCTGGGGATGGGTAGGAGCTTATCAATGCCTTATCCAGGCTTGCTAATCCTCTCAGCCATGAGAGTAACTATTTTTCTAGACTTGTTTTAATAATACTAAACTAAAAGCTTTTCAATGTATACTTTCTTTGTTCAGTATAAATAACTTATCATTTGTAATTCTGAATGAGGAATAACATCAGTTCTTCTTTGCCTTTCCTTCCCATTGTTGGGAACATAACCTTTCCCTCAGGAACTGTATCCTTGATCACATGACTTACATAGAAAAACGTGCATTGAAGAGACCCTTGTGTGGCACTTAGCCACAGAATGATCCCAGCAGTAAGCAATCCAAGCAACTAAATTTCCTCCTCAAATTTACCCTTTTAAAATATTATTTTTAGTTAGTTGACAAAGTAGCAGGTTTCCTTAGGGTAGTTCAGACTCACTTGGGCCTTGCTGACATCTCTCCCACAAAGTCCTTTCTGCTCTGCTTTCTGCTCTCCTGCCTCCTTCCACTTCCTTATGTGCTCTATGTCCTTCCCCCACACATCTCATGACCCTTCCCAGTTTTCTCACCACTACTGCACTCACGTCCACATAGGGAAACACTAACACACGAGAGAGACAGATGGCATTTGAGGAAAAGTGTACTGTGTATGCGAATGCCATTTTCTTATCTATTCATCAGGTGAGAGGTAGCCAGACTGACTTCATTTCTCACCTCTTATAAACAGAACAGCAGTAACAGCAACATGCAAACTGTCTGTGAGGTTTATACAAAGCCCCCTGGATACATCCAAGGCAGTGGCACAGTCAGATCAAATGATAACTCTGTTTTGTATATTTTGAAAGAAATCTCTGCGCTCTGATTAACGCGGTGGCTGCACTGGATTTGCTCTGTCACCAACAGTGACTGAATGAGGTCTCTTCTTTCCCGTATGTATCCCCACAAGCATTTGTTTGTTTTCTTGATGACATCACTCTTTATCAGAGTGAGATGGAATCTTAGAATCTCAATGTAGTTTTAATTTGCATTTCCCTGATGATTAAACTGGTGAATACTTTGTAAACGACTTGATGGCCATTTGTACTCTTTATCTATCTCTCTATCTCTATCTGTCTGTCTCTCTGTCTCTCTGTCTGCCTGCCTGTCTATCTCTCTATCTCTATCTATCTGTCTGTCTGTCTCTCTGTCTGCCTGTCTGTCTATCTCTCTATCTTTATCTATCTGTCTGTCTGTCTCTCTGTCTGCCTGTCTGTCTATCTATCTCTCTCTCTATTTTTTAAAGAGATCTATTCGCCCCCGTGTCCACTTTTAGTTGGGGCATGTGCTTTCTCATTGCTGTTATTTTGAGTTCTCTGTATTTTCTAGATGTTAATCCCATGCCATGTGTATAGTTATGGAGAGATCTCTCCCATTCTGTAGCCTAGGCTGCCTCTTCACTTGTGTTCAGCTTTTTATTTTCATTAGGATGGGGGCCTGTTTCATGGGCAACTTGGAGACATTGGGAAAGTTTCTATCCATGCTCCTAGACTGATGTATTTCGCTAGTTCTTCCTTTGCTAGTTTACTTTTTTATAAAGCTGAAAGTTTAAAAGAGTACTTGACAGAGAGTTAAAGATTTCAATGAGTTACTTCCCCAGTGCTGCATCATTGTTATCACCTGAGTGCTTGTGTATACCTCGTAATGTTGAAATTACTGAAGGGGTTTTATTTTATAAACTGTAAATCAATCACTTCATGCACATCTTGATCTCATAGAATGAAAAATAAGTTTGAATACATGTTACTTTAGAATAATGCTTTAGGCAGAGAAATATTCAAACATAAACATTTGAATTTATTAAATGATTATTTATTAGGAAAGTATATCAGATCTTATGAGTCCTCAACAGCTTCAAGTAAAGCTGGAGTAGTTCTTAAAGTTCCTCTGCCCTACTCAACTCTATTATTTGTGTATATGGATGTCAGACAACAAGTGTCAAGAGTCAGCTCTCTCCTTGGGAAGAGCTCAGCCTTGTGTGGGGAGTCTCTTTACTGGATAAGCCAGATCCTCAGCCCATAAGTTTAGTATTTATATAAAAGTACTCATGTTCAGTTCTAAGAGAAGGCCCCAAGTAAGTGATGGATATTATTTCCTTTGCTCTCATACAACATCACAAATATCAGTAATAAACCTCTTACCTTTTGGTGGAAAATAGGATTTGCTTTCTGCTTTATGGGGCCAATCTACTACCAAAGGTCCAAATCTTCTGAAGCTGGCAGTGATCTCATCTTAGGAAAGTACAGAGTGTGCATCATTTTAATGATTCATTCCAAGAAACCCTGTATTTCTATGTACTAAAGAAGATTTAGTGTCTAAAGTGTCAAATACTGTAAGATTAACTCTACTATAAAAATATGTCTTTATTAAAACAACATATAAAATTAAACTACTGTAGTCAAAAATAAATTTATTTTTAAGCAGCACACAGGCTGGACTAATGTATCAACGGGAATCCTAGTACTTCTCAGGTCACCCAAATACTAACGGCTTGATAGCAAACACAGTTATAATTCACTGGGCTGAGACGTCATTATTATCAAGGTAACTAAACAGCTACTGGTGCTCACAAGGGAAACCATGCTCACTTTAGGATAATATCTACTGAAACAAGACTACAAGACTAGCTGTAATGTTGGTAAAGCACACCAGTGCTATCACCAGCCAGGTAACTCACTGGCATTCAAGTATTATATGTTCAGATTCAATGATATACTCCATATTAAGCTGATGAATATGTAGAATACATTTCTGAACCATAACAGAAAAAAATTCTCCAAATTCAGTAATATCTTCTCTGTAGGCTATTAATGAATGGGTGCGTTTCCCATGACATTATAACATAGTTCAAATATTTTTTAATCTTTATTTTCTGTATAGTTACATGTTTACTAACATTTGCATAGTACTCATTTCCTGTTTTATGTTCTGCTTCTATTTCCTTATTGAATTTTGTACTATGTTTCTGTATCTTGTAAACATAAATTTAAAGAAATTTAACCTTTGATTTTCAATACTGTAGACAGGGATCCATAGCTGGTTCCATTTACTGCATTGTGCACATGCGCACAGGAGTGTCTTGTGTGTGTGGTACAGCCACAGTGTTCTGCACTAAACATTAGGACATGAGCTAGAACATGGAGACTTCTATAAAAATGCTCACAGTGACGACTTGCATATGATAAAACACTAGAGCTCCAAATCTATTCCTTACTGTCTGTTTTTCAGGGAGGATGGACGCACCTTCATCAATATCTGGAGGAAGTCCCCCAACAAAGACTTTTCGAGAGAAGCGTTCTATTCGTTCTCCATTTTGATGAGCTGAATAGCATGTGGGTGAATTTAAAACGCCAACTTGATCACTGTGACCATCATCCAACAGGCTATCATCTATTGGGAACAGGGAAGATCGACCTAAAATATAAAGACAAATGTAAACTTAATTCCATGTTAAAATAATAAAACAAAGGCAAGTGTACAGATGTTAAATGAAGAGGGTTAGACCCTAAGCTGACAGGGCCATAGCACTGAATGGAAATACAAGCTTCAGGAGAGAAGAGACGCAAGTACGAGCTAGAAATAAAGTCATGAGCTTAGGAACTGGGTCAGGAACAGATGCTTGTCCTGCATAGCTGAGACTCCAAGTCCAATCCCCAGCAGCAAAAGAGTCACATGACAATAACCACGGCACAAAAGAAACAATAAATCTACTATTCATAGCAGCAAGAGCTTAACGTATAGGAAAGAGGCCTGAACGTGTAACTCAATTCTGTAGAAACTGGTGGTCAAAAGGAAACAAGAAAAACTCCAAGAAAACACTTCAGATGCTACAGTAAGCATCAAGCTGTACTTGTCTATAAGGTCTGGAAGTAACTGATCACATCTGACAATCATATGACTATGTGGAAGGTACAGAGCAGTGTCTTAGGGTTCTAGTTCCTATCTGAGTCCACTCTAGGGATTTATCCCATTACAGGGCATGTCTTGTTCAATCTTGTTAGGTAATGCTGATGCCCTGTATGCTCACACAAAATAAAATGATCCAACAAAATATAGTACTTTTTCCCTCAAGAAATGTACACACAGGCAAAGTAAGATCTATACATATCTCTAAGAAAGATTCAAAATATTTCAAAGGAAGTAGTCTAGAGGAAAGCAATAGTGTACTGATAATGTTCTTGAATCTCCAATGGTATTAAGTAACACCTGACTGAAACACGCCAGGCAGAATAAAAGAAAATCCCTTTGAGGTTAACAGAATTTACCCTTATAAGAATACATTTTACTGGGTAGATAGGGAAAAAAACCCCAAAACATCTAGGTGCCCAGAGGCCCAGCAAGAATGTAACATACTATGACTGAAATGAGATATGAACAATAACAATGGTAAGGAAGTAGTCAAAGCAAGTCACGCATATTGACTGAATGTAAGGAAGTAAATGTTAGACATGGGGAAAAGGAAAAAGGTCATGGTGAAACCACACATAAAGCTTCAAGTGCCAACGCGCAGGAGAAGGTAGGGACTGAGTGGAGAAAGAGGGGAGCTGTCAAGTAAACAGCTTTCCAAGGAAATGGTCTGCAGTATCAGTGCTGAAAACTCCAGAAAGCAGCGAGGACAGCTCCTCGGCAAGCACAGAAAGCACGGGAAGCATCACGGGAAGGATGAGAAGGTGTGAAGACCAAACAGCACCATGGCAGAAGCATCAAAGAAAGGTCAGGAGGAGAAAGGAAGGCAAAGGAACAGCCGAGCAAAGTGAGAGAATCTCAAGAAGTAAAAGCTGTGCTGGGTGTCCCCACACTTTCTGTGTTGCCCATGTTTAGTAAAACACAGATACTAAACGAAACCCAGTCTTCAGAAACATGAGAGAAGGGAAAGAGGCAACGATGCAGACAAGCTGTTCTTTGAAGACTAAATCAAGGATATATTTTTCGAACAGAGACAAGTGTACATTCTAATATGTACCTTAATTTATAAGTAAATAATTAAATAAAGCATTAAATACTTAAATAAAACATGTTACCATCTTGAAATATGTGACCTGTGCTGATGTGATATAAATAAAATTAGGAACATGGCATCTTGGGGAGAAATGGATAGGGAAGGGGTGAGCTACATACCTGTGACAATAAGCAAGCCAGTCTAAAATGGAGTCCCCAGGAAAAAAGCCACATCATGCTAAAGATTCTCCAACCATGACTGAATAAGTATGAGGAGTTGGAGTAGCTGTCTCAGTGAACCCCTAAGCTAATACTATGCATCAGACAGCAGACATCTCTCACTTTGCTGTAACATGCCAACTAACACAGCAACAGTGTAGACCTATTAAGGAAAACTAGGTTTTCTTTTGGTCAAGAAGACAGAATCTCTGGCCTGGGTGGAGCCGTAAACTCCAAGCTACCCAAAACATAAACAAGATAATTCCATTGTCCCACCTGGCTAAAGTCCACCCCTCAGAAGGCTGGGTATACTTCAAGCCACACTAAAGAGATTGCTAGAATAACCAACCCTTTAATGGGATAATAAACTTCTCCTTCCCAGATCCTCTTCCCCCTAACTCCCTTTATGGGATTATCATCAACTTTGGCGGGTTCTGTGCAGCAGACTCCCAATGCTTACCAGAGCCTGAGTATTCTATTGCTGGTACTCTGGGCTTCCTTACCCTGTACTAAAGGTCCTGGCTGTTCCCTTCTGTCCACTTCTCTTCCCCTGGGCAGCTGCTGAGATAAGAGCTTGCCTTCCGTGAGGTCTCTCTTTTAAACTCCAAATGACTGCTCTCTTTGAATAAACTTTGCTTTTGCTTGATTTTAAATCTTTTTTGCCTTTTAATTCTTTAATCTTAAAAAATAAATAAATCAATCTCATTTCTGTACCTCTAAAGGTATCATTGCCTGATTATTCCCACCAACTAACTTGACTTTTTTTAGTTCTGTGACTATGAAGTCCATATAAAGTCTCCACAGTAGAACACATCAGTTGAGGCAATCTGAGCTAGTGTACCTGGGCTGTGGCCATTCATATTTGGCTCCCAAATGAACTGTTCTACTTCCTTTTGAGGTGAAAACTGTGTTTGCTGCAGACCCTAACTAGATATATGCTGAATATAAGTATATAAAATTTATAGCTATAACAACTAGATAGAACCTATAGGAGACAGGAACTACTCCAAAGATAATTTCAATTAAAATAAGATGTTCTGAATGAAACCTATGAAGAATAACAATTTAAATTTCTAAATTTCCTCTGTTATCAGAAATAGGGGCCAATGAGAAATAAATGTCTGTATTTTCTTTGTGATCAATGGAGAAAATTCTTCAACATGAAATTATAGGTCAAATATCTTTTCTCTGAAACACTTGGGCCAGGAATGGTTCTTGTTTTGCTATTTCTCAGAACTTGAATTTTCAGATTAAGGGCACTCCACTTGCCTGTCCCCTTACACCTTTCCTTTAGCCTTCTTTCCCTCCCTCCCTCCCTCCCTCTCTCCCTTTTTTGCCCTCAATAAAATGAGGACCAACAATATTCATTAGAATTAATAACTTGTCAATTAATTGTTCAATTCATGATTGAATAATTCCAGAATAGGAAAACAACTGCCTAGATTTTAGGGAAAATAAAATGACTAATCCAAATGCTGGAATGAATTTAGACATGCTAATGTTTTATAAGGAGCATCATTTTGAAGTATTTTCATGCAAAATTAGCACTCTATAAATATAATTAAAAATTCTAAAAGACTTCTATCTTGGGAAAAAAACCCCACAGATCATGAATATTTAGAAACTACATACGAATAAGGAATGAAGTGACCCAAAGCAATTTAAGACTTGTCTGAACTATAGCATAGGACATATACTTTCATGATAAATGCACTGCAGCAATACTAACTGTCAGAGTAACTGAGTACTATGCTTACTGTAACTATGCACATATTGTATAATCTATTAAAGTTCAGCTGAATAGTTCACATAATAGCCACTCATAATCTTGAGTTCTTCATTTCTAGAACACAATGATTGCTTTCTTTCAAAAGATCATAAAACAATGAACTTTAATATTCATTTGAGAGTAATGATATAAATATAGATATATAAAGATAATCCAAGTTTATCATTCTTATTAGATAAGTGCAAGCTGGATGCACAATAAAGCTGCCCCCGCCTTATTCACCTGTGTGGATACCATGTGTGCAATACATAGGCACATGTCAGTGAAGCTGATGCTGATGCTTTGCTAACATACCCAGATTTTTATTGTACTTGATTTTTAAGACTTCAAATTTATTCTGGAATGTAAGAATAAACACTTCTCAACATATCAGTGAGGGAATGTGGGAGGAAAAAAATGTTTGTACAAATAAATTTATAGATTGACTCTAAGCACAATTCTTCTATTTTTAATAGATTGTCCCACTATGAAAGCACAGAAATTTAACATTAATGGAATCTGAATATTCCTGTCTTCTAGGATGGACGCAGTAAATGCCCTCCAGTGTGATGCAAGGATTTTTTTTTTTTTTAATTATCACAACAGTAGAAGTAGGTTTGGGATTGAGTTCCCTTGCGTACCATAGCACCAATCTGAACAGTCAGTCACTTACCTGGTGTGTTTCTCCAAAGGAGGGATAAACATCTACTACTTAATATTCAATGAGTATTTGAAGATATTTTGCCCCAGTTATACTTTTCCCTTTTTTACAGAAGATAAAGAGCCAAAAAAAAAAAAAAAAATCAATTCTAAGCTATCAGTTTACACCTTTAAAAACTTAATTACTAGGTATACTTGCCTTAAAATTAAGTTAATTGGAATTTTGTTTTCTTTAAAACTTGGTGTGGCAGAGTACAGCTTGTAGAATAGACTCTCTGGGGCCGTAAATTAAGTTTTACAAGCAGTGCACTCTGCTATCATGTAGCTCCAGGGTGATCAAAGTGGGAAATAAACACACAAAAGAAAGCAAATAAACAAAAATAGATAATGCCAGTGCTGCTACCAAATCTAAATGCTGTTAAAACAGGAGGCTGTCCCTGTATGCATCTACTATGGATTTTTTTCATGCTTCAAAGATTCTTGCTCTTTCTCTGATAACTATTATAATTACTTATCAAAGACATGGGAAGGAACAACATAAATACATACACTTCATATCCCAGTTCAATTTTAAATAAGCAACATACTCTATATTAAAATGTTTGTAAGTCTATGTATTCTTCTCTGTATAAAATCTAAATCTAAATGGCTACACACTGTGAACACACCAACCCTCAAAACCTTCTAAAATTCTCTTCCTTTGAAATTATGTCTTTTATCCTCTCATTCCATATGCAATCTACCAACTTGGGGTTTAATTTCTAAACAACAACAAAAAAAAAGTGCTTCCCGAGGTTTAGTACATTTACTAAAATAAGTTCTTTCTTTCTATTGTTCAGACCTACCATTCTTTTTTTTTTTTTTTTTCCTTTCTGGAAAACAATCGCTGTTTATTCCTCTTTTGGAAGGAGGGATTGCCCTAACCAGCTTCTAGGAACCTATTCTCATACTGGTTGCCTTGCCCAGCCTTAATACAAAAGAAGGAGCTCAGTCCCACCTCAGCTTGATAGCTATGCTTTGTTGACACCCATGGGAGCCTGCCCCTTTCCTAACAGAAACAAAAGAGGGTTGGATGGAGGGGAGTTGGGAAGGGAGGTGAGGGGGAGGAAATGGGAGCAGAGAAGGGAGAGGAAACTGTGGTGGGGATATAAAGTAAATGAATAAACTTAATAAATAATAATAATAAAGGGATTGTGACATAGAAGTAGAAAATTCTGAGTGGCAGAATTTACACAGTCACACAAACCTCTGAGCATAACCCTGAGCTGCTCCACCCAGACCAGTATGTTCATTCTCAGAATGGGATGGAAGAAACACTAAACAAAAAGAAATAATTTTTTCCTCATGTCAGGAACTTCCATGTGACCTGTTCTTCCTAAAGCTGCAGAGCTTCCCATGGCCCCAGGATCCTGACATTCGGAGAAAGGAATCTTGGATTTGCTCAATTACTTCTGGTGTAATTATACTTTGATCATCTCTAAAGTTTATCTCATAAATCAGTATCTAGAGCCAGCTTGATTTAAAGTTCTTATTGACATTATTAAGAAACTGGAAATATATCAAAGACATTTTGGCAGTAATTTAGTCTAACTATAGACAAGTGGGAAATCTTTAGACAAAAAATGCTGTTCTATGCTTCACTGAAAGGTCAATCAAAGGTGGAAAGGAAACCAGTTCTTTCTAAAACCAACTGGCCACTGAAAGTCAGGCTGCCTTCTGACATTTGATGCTGCCCCACCCCCACTGCACTGGTGCCAGCCAGGACTTGGCTTTAGCCAATTGTGCCAACTCATTTTGACACATCCCTCACAAACAGAGAAGCTTTATTTACTCTAACAAAAAAGAAAGACCAAAATGAACACACACCATTTCACTAGCCCATCAAATCCACAGCACAAGTTCATAATGGGGATTCCTGGTTGCCTAGGTTTGGGGCTAGTACTGTATCAGCATGAGGGGGAAATGAAGAGAAAATAGAAAGACAGCCAGGCAAGCATCTCTACCCCTTTCTAAACTGTCCTTCTGGTGTGCAGGGGGTTTTTGTAAAGTATTTATATTACTTACCAAGCTAAGGTATTGCCAAATTCAAATAAAAATTCACAACAGCTAGATTTCAATTGGAACCTTTCTTATCTGACCACTCAACTTGCAACTGTGGCAGCAGATTTACACAACCCCTAGAGAGCAACTGCAACTCTATTACAGCCAAGCTGCCTAACCTGAGGAAAACAGCTGTGTGGAGAGGGGCCGGTTCAGGACAAGAAAAGGTCATGAAGCCTCTTATCTGCCTGCTTATGCAGCTCTGAAATGGAGCACCTCTCTTTACATCTCCCAAAGGAAGACACAGCTAGGCATGTAACAAGACTCTATATGAACAACAAGGAATTAAATGTCTCTTTTTCTTCATAGTCTGAAGTTACTGAGCTGAACTATAATAAGAAAATCACTGACTCTAATACCTTGCTCTTAAAAATTTAGCATATTATACCAGAGCATGCCCAACCTATTTAACAAGTTACTAGAGATAAAAGGTAAAAAGCTTCTGACATAAAAGGAATTCTGAACTTTTCCATCATTTAAAAATTACTGAAAAATCACAGATTGGTAACATTCAAGAGAATCAAAGTTCCACACCTGACTGTGAAGTGAATTAGATCACAGATCTGAAAATAGGTATGAACACTGTAACCTTCCCACTCTCTACTCAGCTCACTAATAGCAGGTTTTAGAAAGTAATTCAGCCTCCCTCTTCCATTTTTTTAGAAAAGTGAAGAACCCAAAGATTCAGCCAATAAGTATATGGAGAGTCAAGTTGGTTGTCAGTGGTAGTAACTGGTTTTGCTTGTGCGTTTTTGGGGAATGTACTCATTAAGAGACATTGCCACACACATATGTAAAATATAACCAAGGGCACAGCTATTACTGTGTATCTATCTTTCTTGGCATCAGGGAAATCCTAGGGGTGAGAGCAAACACTTTTTTTATTCAGTGTACAGAGCTGTATAAATACCAGGTACTGCCCACTACACTATCTGTAATTTTGCTTCTTTTCATGCTGGCTTCTCCCCATTTCAATGTCTGCATATGGAAAAGGAAGGGACAAGGTCTCAGCCACAGAAGGTGTTCTCTGTTCGGAGGAAGTTCAGTAGCAGCACCATAGCAGAAAGCCTTGTCTCTTGGTCCCAATAAGAATGCTTAAGGAAATCCTGTTGTGACAGAGAAGGTGGGAAGGGACAGTGGTACCCAGGATAGACAAAGGGGCTGACAACCACAGCTTCACAGAAACATTAGCTACATGGTGTCTGTCAGTGATGGCAGTAATCTACTTAATCAGGTGTCATTTCCAACAGAGTCAAACAAAAATCACAACCATTGATAAGACAATTGGTTATAGAGTAGAAAAATCACATCACATGTCACTCTGATTAATACTAAAAAACTTATTCTTAAGCAGATAAGAATAGCCTTATTTTAGAAGATACAGATATAATTTTTAATAAGAGTTAAAAATCTGGACAGTTTAAGGACAAATCTTATTTAATAACCATTAGTATGAAAATACACTCTGTGAGTTAAGAGTTAGAATGTGAAAGTTGGTAAGTGCTCACATAAAGGTGTGATTCCTCTGAGTTGTCAGACATTGCATAAAGAATTCTGAAATCAGCAGTTATGACAATAATCAATACAGCCCAATTAGAAACAGATCAACTATAGCAAACAGAAGTGAATTACCTCGTCTTCGCCCATAACTCCTTGCTGCATGTAAACAAAGGACAAATTGTAAAATGTTAGAACTAAAAATAAGCCCACACACATAAATATCTGTGATATGAAAAGTTATGTGGGCATTTAAAAACTGTATTTTAAGACGTATGATAATGTCAGCACTTAAATTTGCATACTTTAATCTTTTACAAAGCACTTATACATACACACATATATAGACATACATGTGATATATGTCAGATATATTCTTTTACAAATATTTCATAAATATGCAATCTGAGTCATCCAAAGCTGTAAAACTTATTCTAATTCACATTTAACTTACATGTACTTATTTCACCTAATCATAATAGAAAGATGTAATAATTTACAGTTAAATAGCTCCCCAGATAGCTTTCTCAGTGAATGAAACTATATTGAATTCCCACTTTTCTTATTTTGATAAAAAGTTGTATGGCATAGACTGTCCACCACATATGTAGACTCAATCCATCCATCCTGCACCATGACCTGATCATCATTACTAGATGCGCATCTAAGTCCTGTAACCACAGCTGAGTTCGGAGAAGATCTCCTCAACAACAAACACACAACAAATTTAAAATTAAGCGTTATGAAAAACACATAAAATAATAAATTAGCTACTGACTATGTGTCTGCTTCTGGGTAAAAAAAAATTCTAGTGCAAATAGAACTACTCCCCTCATAGAATGACAAACAGCAGCAAATAGAAGCATAAAGGAGCTGGTAGTTGACATTATTTCCATAGAGAGTGTATGAATACGATTCATCCTTCATAAGAACTTGTCAGTCAGTGTTGAGAAAAGTTTTTCCCTTCAGTCAGTTCACACAATGAGTGTTTTATCTGATAATGTATATAAATCAAACAATAAACAAAATAAAATGAATGCTATAAAACTGAGGTCTTAATTCATGTTTATAGATTGGGGAGTCAAGAAAAGTTCAATGCCAAAAAATCTCAATTCACAATTCATGTTAGAAATTGCCAGAAATATCTTCTCTCCAAAGTATAACATTTAAAGGTCAAAATACATATTTCACATATGTACTGTGTTATGTAAAGTTTAAAAAATATATCTTGAACTTTATAGTAAGGCTTTGCTGTAAAGAAATGCTACTATATGCCAATATGTCACTAATTCTCTTATATTAATGAGAAGGGAAGGCAAACATATCAGCTCTAGTCATTTCTACTTCCAAGAAATAAGTCAATAAACATAAGGCTTCTATCATTCTTTAAGCAAGCTAACCAGCTTTATCTCTGTCATTATGGTGTACACTCAATCTGTTCTTGAGTGAAAATGGACTCAAAGTCTACAGATTTGCTTCACATCTTTCTTAACATATGTGTTAGTTTAGGGTGAGGGTACAAGTAGACAACACTTTTAGAATTTTATTATTAATTTAAAAAACGTAAAAAAGCTTTTAAAATAGTTTCATTATAATGAGAAACTAACTGTAGAAAATCACTTTGATAAATGTAATTTAAGCAAATCTATTAACTGAAGAATGAAATTCCTAAATTCTTAACAGTTACATTAAACCTTCAAGTGGTCAACAGGCCCAAAACACTGAACTGCAACATCTCAGGAGTTGCCGAGGGGTGGGCCAGTAATATTAATTAAGTTTACTTTGGAGAATTTCAACAGTGGTTCAGAGAACCAAAGATTCATTAAACAAATGAAATTATTTTGAACAAGTTGGAAATCAAACTATAAATTATGATGAAGTTAGAATATGTCAAATAATTCTTGACCTAGTAATGCAGCACCAATCCTGTTGATGCCCTTAACTTTTACACTCTAGATGGGCTGCTCAATACTAAAATAGTGACAACATAAGTATCTATAGCATCTTAAGTTTTATGCCATTCCTAGGTTTGCACATAATCATTTAGAACATTTTCCTGATTGTCTTATACCAGAAGTATGTCAGAATCCTGTAAAGAAGGAGTCACTCTATTTATTTTTTAGACAAATATCAAATTCAAAGTTTCTATATCACTAAAATCAGAAGTGTGGCCAGTTGTGATTGATAATTAGTGGGTAAAGGCACTTGCTCTGCAAGTTAGAAGGCCTGAGTCCAATCACAGGAACCCAACCTGAAAGCAGGGACTATCTCCTATACTTGTTCTTTGACTTCCACAAGGACAACATGTCATACACACAGCCCTACATAAGGACTTCATGGTACCCACAGCCTTACACAAGAACAACATAACATACACACAGCCCCACACAAGGACAACATGGCATACACACAGCCCCACACAAGGACAACATGGCATACACACAGCCCTACATAAGGACTTCATGGTACCCACAGCCTTACACAAGGACAACATAACATACACACAGCCCCACACAAGGACAACATGGCATACACACAGCCCCACACAAGGACAACATGGCATACACACAGCCCCACACAAGGACAACATGGCATACACACAGCCTTTCACACAGCCCCCACACAAGGACATGGCATACACACAGCCTTTCACACAGCCCCCACACAAGGACATGGCATACACACAGCCTTGCACACAGCCTCCCACACAAGGAAAACATGGCATACACACAGCCCCACACAAGGACAACATGGCATACACACAGCCCGACATGGCATACACACAGCCCCACACAGGACGACATGGCATACACACAGCCCCACACAAGGACAACATGGCATACACACAGCCCCACACAAGGACAACATGGCATACACACAGCCCCACACAAGGACAACATGGCATACACACAGCCCCACACAAGGACAACATGGCATACACACAGCCCCACACAAGGACAACATGGCATACACACAGCCCCACACAAGGACAACATGGCATACACACAGCCCCACACAGGACGACATGGCATACACACAGCCCAATGCAAGGACAACATGGCACACACACAGCCTTTCACACAGCCCCCCATACAAGGACAACATGGCACATACATAGCCCTACACAAAGACAATATGGCACACGCACAGCCTCCATACCCTAACACTTGCATACATGGTGGAGGGAAATGAATAAGTAATTGAATATGTAATGAATAATAATTGACTACAAATGAAGTTAAACTATGCAGAACATTTTCTACCCTATCATGGAAATCGCCATTTTGCTTCCATTGTACAGAAAGCAATGTGTCTTAACGTTTTCTGTTGATGCTTTTATGTGACGTTCTGGGGTCTGTTTCAGTGTAACTCTGCAGCAGAATAATCAAGAACCTCTACCAAAAAAGACAAATATTATGTTTTAAACAAGCCTTCTTTGAATAGTCTGAACTTCCAAAGAAAATTAGTTTAAAGTGGGAAAGGGTAATGATTTATTCTTTTAAATTGTTTTATAAAAAGCAACAAATTAAAAAGTGAAGAACTGCCTATTTTGACATGTAGGGACACTTAAGATACACATAAACATAAGCAAATATTGCTGACACTTATGCACAAAGGAGGTTTTAAAGTAGTTTGAACTCTTCTACACAAGTGACTCTAAAATCCAGGATTCCCAATGATCTTATTCAAGTTCTAGCCACAATGACAATATGGAAACATAACAATTTTTATACTCTGTTTAGAGACTGTGTTTTTAAGTACTGGTTCTCAGAACTATAGCTAAATTACTTCAGCTAAAAGGTAGCATAGGAAAAAATACAAAATCATTTAGAAATATTGGTGAGAAACTAAAGCAAGTATTATTTCTCTAGCATTAACAAGGCAAAGGTAAAAAGAAAAATACCTATGGCCCAAATAACGGTCCTTTTCAAAACCTCACATCTTCATCTAATGCCTTCACTCTCCCTGGTATCCTAGCTTCATAAATTGACACAGTGCTTAGAGCATCTGTCAATAACAGTCTTGTTATTGAGACAGGGTCTCATTTAGCATAAGCTGGGCTCCCCCTCCCTATGTAGTTGAGGATTATCATATACTCCTGCTCCTCCTGCCTTTGCCTCCCAAGTGCTAGGATGACAGGTATGCACTACCATGCCAGCCTTGGATACATGTCCTTAATTAAAAATCCTACAATTCATTTCACTCCAAAAATAAAACAAGCTCTGAATCACATAAGTAATTGTATATATGGACAATAAATACAAACTTAAAGTTGAAACTAGCTTGCTAACACCTTTTCCCTCACCAGGTACTTTGGCTCTATTGGTTCGCCTTTTGTGAAAGGTTACTACTAAAAATATGTTACTTCTTTGGGAAAAGTGGAGAAAATGCAATTCAATCCAAATAGAGACAAATACTTGACATACATAGCCTGATATTTTTCTTTACCACACAGATTTCTGGCACTGGCTATTTTTTTTTCTCCTGATACGTGCTAGGTTTATATACTCAGAAATGTACACAAACTATCTAAATATTTAAGACTGGATTTTTAAACATATCTTAAAAAGCTGATGAAAACTAAGCATGGCCACATAGCAGACTTACAGTAAGAGCAGTCTCTACATCACTTACTTCTAACTCATCTGAGGAACATGGTCATTTGAAGCAAAGTCTCCCTATCTGTGTATCATAAAATCTGTAGTGTGAATTCTATGGAGCACATGGAGTACACAGGGAAGAAGGATCCCACAGTGCAGAAAACAAGGGACCAAAACTTCCCCTCACAGTTTCTAGTGTAGCTTCTTCCTATTGGTCTCCTGCACTAACAAACCCTTTTCTGCTCATCGTACACAACATCCTTACAGGAGCTGAAAACATGGCTCACGCGTTCTCTCCCTCTTCTGTTATCTGAACTGATCGGCAGGACCCGACTTTCACTCCTGATCGTCTCTTGTTCTCTCCCTCTTCTGTTATCTGAACTGATCGGCAGGACCCGACTTTCACTCCCGATCGTCTCTTGCCCTGATTCCCATCATCCTCTCTCCCCAGATAGTATTTACTCACAGAGGTCATCCTAAACACCTTCATGAATTCCCCCACTCCTCTCAACAGTCCCCTGCTGCATGCAGTGTGCTCTGGTTTATATGCTAAGAAATGAAGTCAGGATCAAGGTTAGGTATGCTATTCCAGGTTATACAGAAAGGATGCTAGCCTTAGAGTCTGATGCCAGCCACACAGCTCTAAACACGGTGATGCAAAATGTACTATTAAATACTTGTCTCTGAAGTGAACAGTATTATCTATGCTTACAATAAGTAATGGTGAAGCAACTTACCTAACCAATCTCCCTACAGTGAGTTCAATCTATGACATAAGATGCTGCACTTCATCAGTCAGAAACATTTAATAACTACTTAATACAGGAAGAACCTTGTATTAACAGCACTTAATTCCCTGGCTTCCAGGGAACATAACATGCTAAGAATATAGCTAAACTGCATTTGTTAAAGAAAATTTTCCCTTTACCAAGTGTTGTTATCTGCCTTTATTCAATATTCTTGATGTCTCGTTCTTTAAGATTTCCTTACCCCATGAGTGTACCCAATTAAGTGCCTCTTATTTCACCTCCTAACTGTTTGTCCCCAGGGAATAAAAAAAAGGCCATGCTTCTCTTTGGAGCAAATCTCTTATACTGACTGGAATACATTTTGATATTCTAGAGTCATTACCTCCTTTTCCTTCCCTAGTCCCTTGCTAAAAAAAAAAAAATTCAAAATTTCCAGCTTGTCTTTCTTCACTGAGTAGACATTATCACCTCAAATGCAGACAATTAAGAGTGCTCATATTTAAAAAATAATAAAGCACAATATATTTTTCCAGCCTGCCTGAAATAAAACATTCTCATGTCTTCTTTATGAAGATGCATTAATCAGTCAATATTGGTAGGACTTTAGGCAATTTACAAAGCACCTGATTAATAGACTAGTGTGGTAACAACATAAGGTGTAAACCCACATGTCTTCCCAAGCTCTGTGCCTTCCAGGACCACCATCCTAAGATAATCATCTGGGCCACTATCTAGTCAACAACATAAGGTGCAAACCCATGTGTCTTCCCAAGCTCCCTGCTTCCAGGACCGCCATCCTAAGATAATCATCTGGGTCACGATCCAGTCAGCAACATAAGATGAACTATGAGTAACGTGATGTGCAAATGTTTTCAGGGCCCCTTCTTTCAAATGTGTTCTGACACATTAAAAAATGGGAAATTCAGTGACTTTTTCAGATGTTAAAATAAAGGAGTGATTTATCTTTATTTCCTAGAAAGAATATTTAAGGGAAGTGAATCCATATGTATTTTATTATTTCCTAAGCCTACCATACTTCACAGATCGAATGGACAGACATTTTCAATAGCACTATGTTAGTAACAGACTGAGAACCAGGACTAGAACAACCTTTCCAGCATGATCTTTCTACTCAAAGTCCCAGTGCTTAGCTAGATCAGGCTGCTACACGTTTGACAACTCAGTGCATGACACCAGACTGACCAATCATCTCCCTACCATTCTGCTTCAATACTTTCTCTCCTTCCAAAATTCTGTCTCCCCTGACACTGCTCAGGGGACAGGCTTCCTACATCCCTTCTGTCTTTGTGGTTATCATCCACATGGCCTGACTTCACCATAACCTCACTTTCAGAATTGCTTATACACCTTTATTACATCCTATTTCAATAAAGCTTTAAATGAAAAAGAACCAAGCCGACATAATAATGCAATCCTAAGCATGTATTATTTATAGTTCTTCTTCTTAGCCTCTTAGTGACTCTAATTCAAAATTACTCCTGAAAATGACTTCCCTACCATCTCCCCTCATGATCACGATTATGCTACATCATGGCACTATAAATATATGTATATTTGTCCAATATCAAGAAAAATCATTTCAATCAAAGTTTTTCCTTTCTGACTGGTGAACTCTAATTGGAAAATTAGAGTAAGTTAAATCTGTGTGATTACTACATTTATAAATTCACCAATATATTCCTTAAAACAAGCTCAGTGCTAACACTGAGTACTAGGTTCTATGTACTTTGAAAACTTATTTAATTCTCAGAAGCTGATTTGTCTCCAGTGGGAAACAGGAAACTAAGAACAAAGTTTCTTAGTTTAAAAAAGAACCTCAACATTCAAACAAGGATTGTTCCTAAGGTTGAGGCTAATTATACTGTTACAAATACACATTTCAACATCTCAATGACTATTTTTTTTCAGGCACAAAACACACAGTTTCCTAATTCCTGCAGCTTCACTTCATGTTTTTAAAAGACAGGAGCCTTTATTCTGCTACCCAAGAGGGTCGGTACCTGACAGGATAAGCGCTGCTCATTCCAGCATTGTGCAGAGCTGGGGCTCCAGGTAAGTACAGCCATCCCTAGACACTGCTTTATTTTTGCAAGATGACTAAACTCTGTGCATTTAAGCATCTCCATTTTTATGAACCAAATGGAAACATAACATTTAGTAAAACTTACCATTTAACATCAACAGATTGTCAGTTCCTGGATGTGGATAGCTCAAACGACCTTTATAAAGACAGAAAAAGAAAAATTTAAAGATTATTGAAGCTATTTGAGAAGAAAGACAGATCAGGGTAAGTAGGGCAAGAAGAAAATATTAAGCTCGGTACTGTTTTTAAAACTGAAGTCTATCTTTAACTTGAAACCTGTAAACAAATGAGAAAGTTTATCTTAGTTCCCATATGTTCACAATACATTTATTTCTATCTGAATTGTGAAAGCAGCATGGGAGGAAGGGGGAACTGAGGTTGGTGTGTCAAAGAGAAGAAAAAGAAGCATGGATGCTCTGGTCCTAAAAATGTGAGTTTTAAAGATGTACTCAAATACTCAAACAGTTTAAATTTTTCACTGAAAATAAAGCTTCAAGAAAATGGATTTAACTTCAAGATCAAAAATAAGTTTTTTTAAAATGTAAAGTGAGAACAAATCTTTTCATTTTTATTTAATTCAGTGTGGTTTTTATACTGTCAATTTGGCCTTATATTTTTATGTTTAAATAAAGAAATTCAAAGACATAATTCTAGGCCGTTATTAAAAATATTATTATAAGCATATATCATTTAGAGTTTAAATATTATTTATGAAGAAAAGTGAAAATACAAGGTTTGTGACAACAGTAAGTTGTCTGCTTGAAGTTGTTGTTCTTGAAGACTTTGTATTTATAAAATTTGGAGACAACAGAACTATACATGGTACAAAGATGGTATGCAGCAAACATGCTGTAGCTCCATAGTGTTTGCACAACAGAGTTTTTGTTTGGCTTCTGCCAACTGCAAGGATGAGCATTACTGCAGCTCACTGAAATACAGGAATGTATTCTAATGTCTGATTCTCTGATACTTTATATTTAAGGCTACAGTTAGTACTAGGGTTGCATTCTAGTCATTTAACATAGCTTCTGTTTAAAAGGACAACAATCATACATGAAATTCACAGCCATCAGAAGGATGAGCACACACATGCACATATTAATGATATAGAGATTCACATATGAACATGTACAATATTATTTCTGGCACATTTTTAGTTTTGATTCAATATAGTTAAGAAAAGCAAGCAATTGTTTCTTAAAAAGATGATTTATCTTACTTCCAAGTTTCACAAACCAACTAAATGAGCTGTTAAATAGATTCCATATCCAGAATCATACAATTATGTCAATTATGAGGAGCAAGAATCAGGAAAACACAGACAAGGAACAAAATAGAAAGACCTAGAAATAAAACTTTTAAATCTGCATCTTAGTAACGTCTCACAAAACATTAAAGGAGTCACAGTGTATTTTGGGACTTTCCTAACATTTTGTTGCTGCTGACCAAATTTACAGAATAATTTAAAGCCATCAAAAATTGCTGATTTTCTGACGTGGTATTTAAAACAGTAAATTTCAAGTAGCAACCTGCAGCCTGAAGTTTTTTGACCCACCTGGGTCGATGGTCTGGAGAGATCGCTACCCAGCAGATGCTTATAAAATAATTACCCAGAAGCTAATTATTGTTTGGCCTGTGGTTCAGGCTTATTACCAATTACTCAACCTATTTTTAATAATCTATATATTGCTGTTAAGTACAAGAGTTCTGTCCTGACAGAATGTAGCATACAGAAGGTCAAAGCAGAAATATGACAAGCCTTCTCTATGGTGTAGTCGGAGACACAGACAGAAAAGGTCAGGAACATCTGCCACTGCTGTAAGGACTATGTATGTACAGTATGTCACAAAACAACACAAGGAGTGCTAGGCTACACCCAGGGATGCAGGTCTACATGCTACAATGTTACAGTAAGAAAGAGCCTTGTTCCACCTTAAAGACAGGTATCTTTACATTGACACAAATTTATTCTCTAATAGGTACACTATTCCCTTGGACTGCAAAACAGCGTTTTTATATCTTCACACTTGAATGAACTTTAAAAGGCAACAGGAGAGAATCTACTTGAAAATGGTATATATTTGTGTATATGTTCTAAAATATTAAGGCTCATCACAAAAATAAATTACTTTAATAAAACACTATAAATTAAATGAGCAAATAAGACTCAAGTTATCCAAACATTCATCCTTCCTCTACTACAGTGAAAATGTTAACTTTCACAATGTTTTACTTCTATCAAAACCACTTTCACTAAGAACTTGCCAATTGAAAACAGTGTTGATCAATATCTGTGGATTTATTATATGCAAAAGGCTTTTATAAGTTCTCGACTGCCAATTATTTACTTCTACTAACAATCCCCAATATACCATTTTCTCTCCATTTTAATGTGAAGGTACTTTATCACAAGAAGGGTAAAGTCACATGCCTGAGGTTTCATCATTAGGAATGACTGACAGGATGGGAAACTGACTACCCTGATTCTCTTATATACTGTCTTGATCCTGACTGCCTACTGATAGCACATAGGAAAAGGAATGCATAGAGGGTTGTAGAACACTTGAACTTTAATAGAGAAGATGTGTCAGAACACATGGTTATAAAACTAATTCCTCGCTGTAAGTCTAAAAGCTGGTAGAGCATAGGTGACACTAATGCTTTTCTATCACCAAAAGAACCCTAATCTCTTAACAACGACAACAAAAAAGACCCAGAGCATAAAAAAATTTCGTTTCTTAGTTTTTGCCACACTGTGTAAGATCTGACCAGAATAAAAGGTAAAAATGGTATGTAAGTTTTGGAAAATACCCTTTAAAGGGAAAGACTACTTTTCTTTTGCTTGCTGAGACACACAGAAATGGCTAAATTAAGGAAGTTTTAGGCCAGGAGGCAGAAACAGGATTTTTCCAGGTAATAGAAAAGTGTCTTAGTTACTGTTCTATTGCTGTGAAGAGACACCATGACCAAAGCACCTTAAAAAAGAAAGCATTGAATTGGAGGCTTCCTTACAGTTTCAGAAGGTCAGTTCATTATCATTTTGGTGGGGAGTATAGAGAGGTACAGGCATGATGCTGGAAAGGTAGCTAAGAGCTTCCTCCTGATGAGCAGGAAGGGAGGGGACATTAAGCTAGGTGTGAGCTTTGGAAACCTCATAGCCCATTCCCACTTACATATCTCCTCCAAGGCCACATCTGCTCCAGCCAGGTAACACCTCATAATCTTTTCTATCAACTGATGAAAAAACATTCCTATTCATGAGCCTGCTGGGGTCATTCTCATTCAAGCCATCACACTCTATCTGCCACTCTACAAGAGAAACATCTATCTCCCTGAAGCTGATAACCTAAAGATCCTAAGCTTACAAAGTTTGAGGCAATTGGAAGCAAGTCTGTAGAATGATTAATACATCCATAATGAATATGTACTACTTTCTAGGCAATTGTCTTTTAGCATTAAAATGGGGCTGGTGGGATGGCTTAGTGGATAAAGGTACTTGATGCCAAGCCTAAAAAGACCTGAGTTTAAATCCTTTTGACCATTATGGTAGAAGGAGGGAATCAACTCTCACAAGTTGTTCTGTTTTCCAAATGTGACTAGTGCTGTGTGTGTGTGTGTGTGTGTGTGTGTGTGTGTGTGTGTACATGCACACACACACATACACACACACAAATATAACTGTAAAAATGGCAATATTAAGTAATTTAGAATTAACACTATTTTTAAATTTTACATGTCAATGAAAAGCTACAGGATTAGTAGTCTTTAAAGCATTTTATTAGTTTATTACAGTTCTAGATGATTTGTATATGCTTGCAAACATACACACACACACACACACACACACACACACACACAGAGGCACTCCCACGCACCTTAGCTCATGTTGGCAATTTAAATATATACTGAGCAACTGGTTACAGTGTGAACAGGACAACTTGTAACAAGCTATCTCTAGTTTGGACAAAGTATCAGAATACAGGACAACAGCCAGCTGGCACCTCATCCTCTACAGAGACTACTCTGGCCCTTTTGCTGCTCCTCTATCTAATGTGTCAGGCATCCTTCCACTGCAGAATGCTTTGACTTCTGATTTCTGCCAATGAGAGCACCCTTCAGCATAGTCAGATCTCTACATGTTAGGTGACATTACATACCACTTGTCCTCGACAAAGCTTCTTTCTCCTCTACCATCACGATGTCACATTCTTTTTAAAGAAATTATATACTAATTTATATCATCACTCTTTTTAAAAATAAAAAATTTCCAAGAGCAGGGTTTTCATTTCTTTTAGTGTCTACTACATTTTTAGAACCAACAACAACTAGAAACAAAATTAGCATTAGGCTATCAAAACATATCAGACATTATATGTTGCCAAGATCGTTTTCTCACCACCTTTAAAGAAATTTGTGGCGATATATTGTTTTTAATCTAATAAAGATTGCCTGAAGATCAGAGAGCAGAACCAGCAACAGAGTTAGCTACAGAGGTTAGGCGGTGGTGACATACACCTTTAATTTTAGCATTCCAGAGGCAGAAGCAGATGGATCTCTGTGAGTTCAAGACCACCCTGAACTACTACATAAGATTAATCCAGTCTAAAACAAAACAAAACAAAACAAAACAAAAATAAAACAAAACAAAACAAAACAAACAAGGAAAAAAAAAACAAAAAACACCCAGAGCCAGGCAGTGGAGGCGCACACCCAAGACCACTTAGGATTCTTGCAATACTTATCATTTGTTTTCTCTTTGTATGTTTAGTTCTAATTAACAATGATGTGAAAACATTAACGAGTAAATTCCAGAAATACACTATTTGTAAATTTTAAGTTGTATGCTTTTCTAAGTAGTATCATGAATTCCTACACAACATCACTCTGTCCTGCTCAGGAGACGCATTACCCTTTTTCTTACTATATCCATACTGTATATGCTATTCACCACATCACTTTGTAACCATCTTGTAAATCAAACTAACAAGGAGTTACCTTATTTATCTACAGTTTGATGTTATTTTTCGCATTTTCAGGCATATTCTGCCATGGATAATGTTACTGACTCTAATTTGTTCCTCATCAATAATGAGAAAATTGCTAAAGTAAAATATCATGTATTTTGCCAATATTTTTAAAGAGAAAACTAAATGACAACACATAATCATAAAGAGCTGAAGTTAGAATTAACATTAGACCAATAAAAAGGCACAGTGGTTAAAAGCACCAACTTAAGAATTACCAAGTTCTATTACTTATTGATACTTGGTAGTAATCATTAATAATAAATAGTGGTGTCGAAACAGAAACTATGAATGAAAAATGCTGGTTGTGGAGAAAATGAGTTCAATATGTGATTAATGTAGGGGTAAATTAAGACCCACACCTATGAACTCTTAGTTGAAGACAACTAACATTCCTATGTACTTTCAATAAAGCTCTGCTACTACTGTTTATTCGTCCAATTTTTTTACAATCTACACTTCACCTTTACTTCTATGTGTAAAGATCTGATACGAGGTTCTGAAAATTCACTAAGAATGCAGTCATTACCAACTTGCTGTGAGATTACGCTCTTGCACAATGTAAATATGTGTTGCTCCTATTGGTTTGATAAAATGTTGATTGGTCAAGTAGCTAGACAAGAAGTAGAGGTGGGACGAGCACACTAGGAGAATTCTGGGAAGTAGAAGACCAGAGAAGAGAGGACAGAGAGACACAAAGGAAGGTGGATGAGAAAACTGCACTGAGCAGAAAGGTACCAAGCCATGTGGATCAATTTAAAGTGTAAGATTCAGCAAGTAATAAGTCTGGGCCATAGATCAAACAACTTATAATTAATATAAGCCTTTGTGTGATTATTTGGGACTAAGCGGCTGTGGATTACAAGTCTGGACTTCAGGGCTAAGCCAAGCCAGAAACTTTCAACTACATAACCTTGAAAAATTATAATTTATAATCAGTTCCAGTGTGCAGGACAGTCAATTTTGAGCCTACTTTCAAAGCTTTATGAATACCCTTAAAGCCCTAGGAATAATATCATAAAATACAGAAAAGATCCTTAGATGCAAAGACCAGACTCCAAGAGAGCAAAAGAAAGACTTTTTAACTTCTAGTTTATAAAAGCCAATGTCCTCTGAATTCAACTGCTCACTCTTAAATCAAGATCCTATTGTATTATTTTTGTCTAACCACACTATGCTTTATTTCTTTGTTCTATTATCACTTTATCCTATGAAATATACAAAGATACACCAAAAATCATTACTATAACTGTTTCAAGCAACGTATAATGAAGAAAAGCAACGTATAATGAAGAAAAAGAAGAAAACATTAAATTAGTTATCTAGTAAAGTAGATTATAGTTATTACATTAAAAACCAGTATGAAAATAATATTAAAATCACATTGAGCTAATGGCTGTAAAGCTTCCACTGTAAATTTGTTAGAATGAAAATAAAACTGATAGATACTAAAAATAATAAAGCATAGACCAAATATTTCCAGTGTCAATGATGACCAGGTAAAGTTGGCAATAAAGACCATCTATGATTTAAAATGATGGAAACATCTGACAAATTATTATCCCAGATTTTGCTTTTAGTATAGCATTCAACAAGAGACATTTAAGAGTTCATTTTTCCACCATGCTGGGGACCTTGTGCATGCTAGACAATACAGGACCCTGAGCTACATCCCTCAGCCCTAAACACTTTATAAAACAATGCTCTGTGCACATATAAAGTAGGCTTGCCTGACATTTGGTAGATTAGGTGTGATAAATACATTTTTGACCAACAATATTTTCAAATAATAAGTCAAGGTGTATGTATGCATGTGTGTGTATATGTATGTATATGTATGCATGTGTTTTATATATATAGTCTGCAGTCACAAAATCATTTAGTATATCCTGTAAATAAAATCCTAACTATATTGACACATGCTGTTATATATGCATGGATACCATAGGTGGTGATTCTGAACATTCTAAACAAATATTTGGGAAGAATATGAATTAAAATGGAAACTATGTACTTTTATAAACAATTATTGTGCCTCTATTTGCTTGGCATTTTCACAGATATTAAGGCAAAATATAAATAGATGCATGGTCACTGTTCTCATAACATAGTTTCTTTTGAAAGGTACCTAAACTAAGAAGTTGTTATAATTAAAACAAATAAGATACTCTGAAAGGAATCTGATTCTTAGAGTCTTTCACACAATCTATTCTACCCTGGGCAGGTTCGTAGAGCCCCTCTCACTAAGGAAATACACCTTGACTATGGACTACAGAACCTTCCAGTTAAATATGAAGGAACAAATATATTTATTGACTTCTTAAGCCTTTTTAATCATATAAACTAGCCTCTGTTGGCAGAGATCTCACTAGGGCTAAGAAGAATGAAACGGATCACAGGAGAACTACATTAACAAATTTTTGGAAGCTGAAACTTTTACAATTGTCGCTGACTCTGTAAACCATAAATCGCTGAAAACAACCCCAAGCCACTCTGTGCACGGGGAATGTAATCTGGAAATAGGAGACACCTGGAGAGAATCAGCATCAAGAAGCTGTTTACCACTGAGCAGAGGAGAGGTAAAAGTGATGAAGGATGAGAGCAAAAGAAGGGGAGGTTGGGGGTGGTAAGATGGATGGGGGTGAGGGGTGGAGGTGGGGAGTGGGGGAAAAGACATAGAAAAAGCATGGACAACACTATAAAGTATAAAAATAATCTTCAAATAACAGACTATCCATCAGACAGCCAATATCACACAAGGCTAAAAAGGCTTATTAGCAAAGTTATGAAATGTTCTCTAAGAGGGTCACATGACTTTAGAACATCTCATCAAGGGCTCAGTGTTGAACCAGTCACAGTACATTGTTCCAGCACCAGAATAAAGACACACAAATCAAAACAATAGGAACTGGGTTTCGTTTTGTTTTGTAAACCAGCAGATTATGAGTGTTGGAATTTCCACAATAGTAGAATGGGTAAAATTATAAAAGAAATCAAGCCCCAAATTTCTATGAAGTGAATAAAACTGTTTGTGGATTCAAATGAATATGCAACTGAAAATGGAGACAAGTGTTTATGTATGTACGTATATATGTATGTATGTATGTATGTATGTATGTATATGACCTTATGTATGTACGTATGTATATGACCTATAAATAAATCATTACTATGGAACTTCTGAACTGTAAGCATGAAAAAAAAATCCAACAGAGTCCAAAAAGAAAAAAAAAAAAAGTTAAGACAACCACACATTAGGCTTCAGAACAGCTTGGCACTTGACAGCAACTCAAAACTCAAAAGAGTAAGCAGTAACGCTGTGACATTCCAAACCGAGAGACAGTAAAGCTATGCTGCTCTATCATCTTATAAAAATAAAATCAGTACATACAAGGGCTCAAAATGTATGTCCTATCAGTGGAAATGTAAAGCAGGATCTAAATACCATTAAGACAGGGGCATGGTCTCAGTGGATGTATTATGGTGTCCAGTTTGGTGGTTTTATGGGATTCCCACGTGTGCTGATGAGTGGGTCCCTGATTCTTGTGACTTTTCCTGAGCTCCTTCTCTCCTCCTTTTACTTTTTGTTTGTCTTGTCAAACCCAGATGTGTTAGTTTTTGTTTTGCTATATTACATTACTTTACATTATAAATATTATCTATTCTTACGTACTGTATTACATTCCCTTAGAACTCGGCTTTCTAATGACAGAAAGCCGTGGATCTGGGTGGGAGGGGGGCGGGAGGAACTGGGAGGAACTGGGAGGAGTAGAGGCAGGGAAACCACAATCAGGATACATTTTATGTGAAAAAAAATCTATTTTTAATAAAAGGAATTCCTAAAAAAATTCAAGATTAAAAAAAGAAAGAAAGAAAGGGCCATGAAGGTCAGAGGACAGTAGTCCCAAAGAATGACAGTGTGCAGTTATCTGATATTTGTGCTTCTATCAAAAAGGCTGTACAGGTGCATTTTGGAATAAAGATATTAAGAAGACTATTTTATAGTAAGTGTGAGGGCAGAGCGGGGAACATGCTAAGGATAGGTAAGCTCCAGGACACAAACACATAATATCAAAAACTTTAGTAAACACAGACACAACTAAATAGGAAATCAACTAAAAAGTGGAAAAGGCTCAAATGGCTACTTTGAAAACGTAGAGATCAAAAGAAGATAAACCTCTATGTGCACATGCGCACACACAAACACATACACTTTAATTTTAAAAATGTTTGAAAGCTTATAGAGATGATGAGGATTGCAAATATGTTAAGTTAGGCACAAAAAAGAAAAATATTAAAATTTATGTTAGTATTTCTAGTTTTCCATTAATGAATAAATGTTTTTTGTGATAAGGAAATACTTTAAGAAATTAAATGTTATGCTTTTGAAGAAAAAAAAAATCTAAGATACTCCTTTTCATATAGGAAGCCAAAATTCATATACCTAGTCATCCCAAGTACTTCAGTTTAGCATTGTACAATATCTATCTATCTATCTATCTATCTATCTATCTATCTATCTATCTATCTATCTATCTATCTATATATATAAGGTCTATGCTATATATAAGAATTTTGTTGCTGTCTTGTCCATTAAAAGAGATATAAACTCCTATTTAAAAATCACAAGAAAAATGTGTTACCATGAAGAGACTTTCAAAGACATATCATGCATGAGAATCAGCACATATGCACTGGAATTTCTGTATGATAAGGTTTGGTTTTTAAAATGAAGTTCTAGAATTATAATTCAAATCTTCATCAAAGATGCCTAGGAAGAAACATGGACACAAACGCCCTCAAATATTACTACAGACATAGACAGGTACCTAAAAAGAACTAAGACTTAAAAATCTCTCCTCGTGTTATACTTCAAGTAAGTTTTCTTAGACAAGAACTTTCACATAGTTTGATAATTCCTCCTTTAGACTGTGGATACTCTCACTAGCAGAAGCTTAAACTCTTGCAAATTTTACTTCCATTTGATAAACTCAATTCTGCTACATAGTAAATATTAAAGTTCCACATAAACTATGGGAATGAGCACTGCAAAGTCAGAACACATTTAAGAATGTATCTATGTATACTGTGCAAGTTATTTTATCATTCTGTTGTTTTTCTTATCAAAAGCCAATGGCAATAGGAAAAAAGAAATCAATGAAATAAGAGGAAAATATAATATGAATTTTTCATAAAATAAATAGATAAATTCTTAAAACCACACAACCTAAAAGCATAGAGAACACACCTTTTTTTTTCTTCATTTTATAGGTTTTGGTTTTGCGTTTTTTGAGATAGGGATTCATGTAAAATCCAAGGATAGGCTCAAACTCACAGAGATCCTCCTGCCTCCAGCCTTCCAAGAGGTGAGATTTATAAACCAACTTCTTTGGTTTTTGTTTTGTTTTTTAAAGCATCTTAGAATAGAACCAAATTGCTTGAGGCTAGAAGTATTTTAGACATTACATTTATTGTTGAATTTTAAAATATTTAATATATTTATATAATGCATTCTCTTGATGTGGAGTATAAATCCACATATGAAATACGTTTTATAAACACTGTAAAGATAATTTTGCACAATACTCGTATTGTGCGTTTTGACTGTAATATATGAGGTAACACGTAGCATTTTCTACTTAAGGCATCATATTTTACAATTTGCAGTACTTGAGATTTTCGATTTTTAATCAATACATCTAATTTTTGTCTATACTCTTTTGGCAGCTATAAAAATTTTGGCCTCAGGAATCCCACAGATACCTGAAGGGAACTGTAGTTAGTTCTGATGTTGTGCCCTGTCAGGGAGGACAGCCATAGTGGGAGGGCTAGACAATGTTTCACACGTTTATCAATAGGTGGTGTTTTGGTTTGCAGTTTATTTTGCTTTAATAAATAAATGTACTAAGATTCCCACTTATTTTCATAATTACGTTTGCCCTTGCTCTCTTATACCAAAGTTTCCATAAATGTGCTCTTGGGGAGATGGCTTAGCAGTTAAGAGCACTGGTTACTCTTATCTAAAGGACTCAGATTCAATTCCCAGCACATCACAATGGCAACTCACAACTGTCTGTAACTCCAGTTCCACAGACACATACACAGGCAAAGCACCAATGCACATAAGAATAAATATTAAAAAAGAAAAATAATTTAAAGAGTAATAATGTAACAACACATTTGTGGAGAGTGGACCTGACCTGAGCTGGAGACCCTCAGCCCACCCAGAAGTTGCTAAGTTCTAGGATATGCTTTTTCACACAGGAGGTTTACAAATCATCTAAATTGCTCTGTGGCTTTGGACTTTATTTCCTTTTACAAAGTCAATGGGAGAGAGGCAGAGGGCTGTGGTAGGATTCAGGTGTCAGCTGATAAGGTCCGAAGACACTTAACCAAGGTCCCGGGCTCCTGAAGGGCGAGTGGCCAACCCCATTCATAGAGGGCAGAATCAGAAGACAGCCAGAAGCATCAGCAGCATCAAGAATCGCTCTTATTTCTTGGGGTAGGTGCCCTAATCTCAGCCAGGCTTCTGGTCTCTGGAGTCATATATTAGTGAGGAATAAAGTTGATGTAGAGTAATAACAATTCAGGTTCTTAAATCCTTTGAAAACTATGTACTTCAAAATATTTGCTGGCATAAAATCACATTCGAAGTCCTTGGATTGTCTTGAACTATTCAGGGAACACTGGAAAAGTCATTACGATCAGCAGAGACTGATCATCTCAAGAACTGTTACACAAACTGTATTTCTCCCTGTAGTCTTTAAGTCAATTTTCATGAGCTGAAATTCAATTTTTGTCCTTATAGTTTGAGGGAGGGCGCTGTGTTTAAATCTTACACAGTAAGATCCTTTTATTACAAATTGTTTGAGGCAAGAAGGAGGGTGGCTTAACAATGATCTGTCTTGTTCTTTTGTTTAAAGGGGAATGAAATGACCGACTCAAACAAACATAAAAAGATCAAAATAAAATAGCGAATTTATAAAACTATACTTAGCAAAGCATGATTTTCTTTAGCCACTTAAAATTCCACACTTATCCTGTGAAAAGAAAGCAGAGTCTGCCTAGAATCAAGACAGCCATTAGAAACAGAGTATCCACAGGGAGAACACACTGCAGAATGGAGGAGGCAGCTGGGTCAGAGGCACTCAGTGTGTTAGTGTTTCTGAATCCCCAGCAAAGGACAGCACATGCCGGGCAACACTGAATGAGTGGGGCTATGGTTATATGTCATGTGGCCCTAAGCAACAAGCTAGGACCAGTCTTCAGAAGTGACTATTGTGTGCTTTCTCATGCAATGACACTTCCTTTCCAAAAATTCTTCCTCATTGTTCTACTCCAGCTTCAAATCAGAATTTTCTTTATTCCACGTAGAAATTAGAAATGACTTTCCATTTACTGTATTTCTAAACATCTTCTCCTCTACAGTAGTTCTAAATTCTATACATATATGTATGATTTTGGTAGATGGTCTGTCTGTTTTTCCCCAGCAGGCTATACCTCCCACAGGAACAGAGAACTTGGCTTTCCTCATGGTGTACATCCTAACAGTACAGTCAGCAAAGGGAATAAACCTGTCTCAGTCAGTTCCATGGTTGGTCACCACCATTTGCTATCCACATCTCCAACAAGAAGAAAGCTTTTTATGTGTTATATGAGACCGAGATGGATGTTAGAAAGGATGAGTAAGAAGAGAATTTTAGATGAAAGTGGGATGAAAAGCTGCTTCTATGAGTGATGTCACTTAGTTATTAGCTAGATCAGTAATCCTTTACTCTTCCCACATTCTACCCATACTCTCGACTGCTTTCTCCCTGCTGACACCCACTGCGAGGAGTTTATCTTTTACTTTAAATTTATGAGTGGAAGTAAATGTGAATTTGTAGACCTGCCTTTGACCCTCAAAGTACTCAGCCTCCAGAATGGTTTCCTCTGGTCCTTGTCTCTTTATAATTATACATCTTGAGCCATATTATGGAAACAGTGGATTATACTTCTGAGACTAGGGTCTAGTTCACAGAGGCATTGCACTGATTGGTGCCATTCACTCTGGGCAGCAGGGAGTAGGTGTAGGGAGATTATGTTGTTTCATTGTAAATAACTGTCCCACCCACTGGTTTAATAAAAAGCGCTGACTGGCCAAAGGCAGACAGGAAGTGTGGGTGGGGCTACCAGACTATACTTAGACTCTAGGAACAGGCAGAACAGAGCAGAATGCCAGAAAGAAGCCAGAAGAAGCAGAGGATAACCATGCTGCTCTGAGAAAAGGTACTGAGCCGCATGTCTGAACAGGATAAGAGTCATGGGTTACATCAAGGGTAAAGAGTTAGCAAGTTATATGCCTGGGCCTTAGGCCGATCAGCCTAAAACTATTGTAAGCATCTGTGTGTCTCTGCGGTCTGACGGTCTGTGGGCTTAAACCTTGAGGCTAGGCCCGAAAGTCTAGGCCATAGACCTCTTACTACAGGTAGGCAAAGGAAGTACCAGCAGTTATACTGTAAAAAGGCTACACCAGGCTTGTGGGGATGTTCTAGTGGTTCTTTCCTCTTGCCAATAGCTTTAACTTTTCAACCATAGGAAAAGGAATCCTCCAGCCTAACTAAGGCTTCAGACTGTAAGATCAACCAACTTCTTGACTTCTACTTCATGACACTCTTAGCCAGAAATAGTCAATTCCACCCAATTCTAACCTTTAGAAATTATGTAAGGTAAATGCTTATATTGTTGATGTTTTAAGTGATTTGTTCTGCAGCAAAGACACGTAATCCAATCTCTTATTATGACAGAAAGAGACAGGGAGCTCATTTAAAACCTTTGCACTTTCCACCTCCCGTCTACTGGTAGATCTCATGAGGAAGACAAAGCAAGTAGTGGTTTACGAAAGCATTTTAAGAGGGCAAAATAAGTAAAATCCTGCTCCTGTGAGAAATAGGATGCTTGTCTGTGTATTAAACAGGGGGAAGATTTTTTTCTGAGCTAGACAGATAAAACAGGTGCTGCTCTGTGAAGGAGGGAAGGAAAAATGGGAGAAACAACAAAGGCATTGGCTAACCCTGCCTAAGACAGTTTGTACAGAGGCCTAGCATCCCCACCCCACTGAAGTGTAAGAATCAAAATGTGTGGAGAAAGAAAACATATTCCGTGAAATGAGCCAGCAAGGAGGAGGAGGAAATCTAGTGCTGAGTACTGGGTGACAGCGATGACAGCTGTCCCACGGTGGCAGTAGAGGTAATCCTGCTTCCTTAGACTACATGGACATGTTCTTCCAAATGTTCAGTTTTCTTTTGCATTTTCTGCCATAATACATGTGGAAAATAAAATCTTCCAGTTAGAAACCAGCCAACAAGGGGATCCACAGAAGATGCAGGAGGCTTAGGTTTTCCTTTTTTTTTCAGAGCCAAGGTTAACTTTTCTAACAAAACATATGAATTTCTTATAATTTTAAATTTTTTCCTCTTAGCATCATTATGTCGCTTCATTTCCTTTCAGGTCCTCTCTCTCTCTAAGCCCCTCTACTCATAAATTGTCTATGCTAGAGAGACAGCAAACGAGCAGTCTGGCTACAAACATCCTCTTTAGTATCTTCAAGGCTTGTCAAGAAAGACTAGGAGAAATAAGAAAAGCTTTTCATTATCCACCGGTGACAGTGGACTATCTTGACGTTACTTTTGCTAGAATGCCTAGGAGTTATCTTTCTAGAGAAGGCAGAATTCAACACAGAAATTCTTAGTTGTGAACTGTTAACACTTCTATTCTTTCCAGTGTATGTGTACCCTTACTTTTGGGACAGTCTTGCTACCAGGCTCAAGCTGGCCCTGAACTGGTTATCTTCCAGCCTTGGTCTTAAGTGCTGGTACAGAGTTGCATGCCACCACACCCCAGTGTGGACTCTATTCTGAAATGGAGGATCCACGGTAAACACCACTCACTGTGGAAAGAACAAGCCCTCATACAGATAGCCTAACTCTATATATTAGCGGCAAACGAGCAACAAAACTCACAGAAACACCAAAGAACCCAAAGTTATTTGTCTGAGGAATTGCCACCAGTCTACATCAACAATAGTTAATAACCCACTCTTTAAATGAGAGACTTAGACAAAATCTATGTATAAAACCCTGAAGCTGAGAAAGACTCAACATCTGATTGCTGTTATCAACTTAGCCGGCAACAAAACGTTTGGGAATTTGTATGGCAAATTTTTCTAAGAGAATTACATTTGTAGAATTTACACTGGAAAGTTTGTAAACAATTTCATGATTTGGATTCAATAAGGAATTCTGCACTAGAAACAGCAATTATTCTTCTCAGGAACTCATAATACACTAACTGTGCTGACTACCGATTTGTCAGCTTGACACACACTAGAATCCTTAGGAAAGAGGGAATCAATTGGAAAAATACATCTATAAAATTGATGACTGATATGGGAAGGCCCAGCCCATTATTTGTGGTGCAACCCTAGGGCAGGAGGTCTTGGGTGATCTGAGAAAAGCACGAGAAGCAAGTGAGCAGTGTTACTCCAAGTCTCTGCTTGTGTTTGTGCCTCCAGGTTCCCGTCCTGCGTGATGGTCAAATGCTCTAGGACGAAATAAACCCTTTCCTTCCCAAACCTCTGCTCTTGGTTACGGTGAATTATGACAACAGAAACCCTAAATGAGACACTAACACTGCTTCGCAATAACCATTTACTGATACTTTAAGTGGCTAAACTTTGATTTGTTATGTGCATTAGACAATTAGTTCCCATTCATCAAGGTGATACAATTACAACATAAAGGACAAAGACAAGACAGAAAATAACACATATGAAATAAGAATGTTAATGACATGTCTCCACATTCAAGTAAGTTTGTTTCTGTAAGTGCTAATTTACATAAGGAGACAAACAAATATGGGATATAAAGTTGAGGCTGTAAATTGCCACCTACCTTTAAGAGGATCATGCTCTGCTCTCATGATATCAATAAGGGAATTTTCCAGAGAGTGCATATTCAAGCTATCATACATTCTACTTCGATCCTGGAAGACAGAAAAAGCAAAGATATAAAATCTATGTTTTCTTTTTTAAAAGTTAAAACAAAGAAAGTAATCTTTTTCTTCCATAAAAGAGAACACTTGATTAATATATTACTACTTAGATCCCAATAAAATACTGACATTTAAGTATCTTGTCAACTATAATGTCTCTTATAAAGAGACAATATGTTTAGCACATTCAACTCTAAAATATATAAAAATTAATTTCATTGGCAGCATTAAATGAATGCAGTAAAATATCACTGATCATTTTTACAAATATTACAAACATTTTCCGTTGCTTCATGTTTTTCTCATTTAACTAGAAAGACAGACAATGGCCCCTGGTAAATCAGTATCTTGAGAAGAATTTAACAATTGCACCACACTTTAAACATCTATCACACTCTTAAAACTCGACTTAGTCATTGGAATTGTGAAACAATGAATGCATAAACATCCTCTACACTAAAAATCAAATTTAGAACACTAATATCAGAAAAAGAATGCATGCCTCGTATGTGTACATTCAGATCTCACTCTCCAAAGCAGTCCTACTTTTTGTAATCCTCCCTTACTGAACTTCACTGCAAAAGAAGGTAGGGAAGGGTACGTCAGATCGCATGCCTGTACAGCAGCCTTTATTTTGCTGGCTGCACAATCCTCTTGTTTACTGGCAGACATTTAGTTATTTAGTGCCTAAGACTTCAGACTATACTATACACACTTGTATTATACTGTACACACAAATTCAATAAATAGTCAATGATATATATGAGAAACTAGTCAAACATGCTATGGCCAATGCCCTCCAAAGAATCTGAAGTCTTTTCTCAAACTATGTCAATGCCATCCCCACCCATTTGTTGTATGCATGAATGAACAAATTCATGGACATGTAGAGGAGGCCAAGTTATACTAGAAGTTGCGAGGATTGGGTGTACCCATAGGTATTTACATCATTATTTTCTTAAGAAAAGGTTTATAGCCTTTGTGAGTTTCCAAAGGGACAAACAACCCAGAGAATATTCAGAACTTGGTCTTTAGAGAGCTAAGGAAAGATATAGGTGTGTTTATTTATTCCTCTTTGATGTTTAACTAGAGTTGTATGCTTTTTAAAGCTTGGGGCCAGGATGGCATTGTAGACTACACAAAGCACTATCAAGGAATTAGACAAGGTCAATAATAACGCTGAACCATGTGAAGCTGCTCTTGTTCCAGTTCCTCACCAACTACCTACGGAATCCAATTTACTGACCATTAAGTGAAAGTCATAAATACAACACACCCATCCACAGTTCTCTTCACTAGAGTAGGAACTTGGTAGAGCAGTCAAAGAGAATCAAGGAATGAAGCAGTGCTTCCCAAAGGCAACATGTTTCAGAATTATGGGAAAGGCAGGTGAGTACAAACTGGTGCCAGAACTTAACTGAGCCTGACTCAGGAGTTGTTGAGTGGACAGTGAAGCTACTGTCCAGCACATGTTTAACAGCACTAAGCTGTGTGATCATCTACACCACAGGACCTCTTTATACTCTGGCTCCATCTTCCAGAAAATAACCAAGTCAGACTAGACGGTGCCCATAGGAATATCTAAAGTATTGTGACAATAAATGACCTGGCACGGAAGTGAGAAGGGAATAGCCTTTGTGTGAACAAGAACAACTACATGTTTACCAATGTCTCCATTTCTACCATCTCTGCTTCTGCAGATTTCCTAGATTCTCCCTCTTAACTTTTAAAGTAATTAAGGCCAGGGTTCTTCTAATCACACACACCTATTCAAATGTCTGTCAAATGAATACTCCTTTATCACTACCATAAACATCTCTATAAAATGTGTAAGTTGAGTTGTGTGAGTGTCAAGACTACTATTAAAATGGTAATTATAAAGGACTTAATCTTAGAATCTTCTATAGAATCTGCTAATTGACTGAAACAAGTATCAGATACTAAAATAGCTTTGCTATCAGATGAATGTCTAGCTACTGAATGGAAGAGTATTATAATATTCAAGCTCTTGCTTCAGTTCAGAACTATCTTTTCAAGACAATAGTTTAAAACAAATTATGTTTAATGATTTATACTTGACATAAAACAAATATGTGCTTTTCTGAAGTAAGGACACTAGGAATAGATTTACTCATCTAAATTGTTACCAGTTTAAAACTACAAGGAAGATGAGACAACTTAGAAATAAAGATGAACACAACAGTCCTGACATACTAACAAATGCAGAAAATGGCATGTGCATCTTAAATTTACTATTACGTGGTTGTTTGAGAATTACGAAGGCATTTCAGAAAAAATCAGACTGAGAAGTTCACATACAACCCATTCTAAAATATTAAAGCCATCTGGTAGTCAATTAAGTGAAGTTGTATAGAAATGAGATGATAAAAAGTCCTACAGTTACAAGAAAAAATTAAAACAAATGCAAAATGCAGAGTAGCTTCTGAAAGTCTACTGTTTATGTTACTGTATTTCTTTGCTTATACATTAGCCATCAGCACACAGGAGAAAGAAAGGGTGGGTAGATAATATTCCAAAAACACGTACAGACTGAGTAAATACCAAGGGAAGAATCCACTGCTCAAATGAAAAAGCATCTTCCCTTTTAGCCATGTGTGAGTTTGAAGAATCCCTACCTTCCTGAAGTCCAGGGTCCCTGAGGCAAGGGTACTGCATCATGAAATGCTGGCCTTGCTTTCATACCTCACACTACCTCCTAGAGAAACCCATCAGACACTCAAGTGATAAAATGTGATGTATTACTTTATATCTGTTTGGATATTAGATTGAAAGAAAATATCTCTAATTAATTCAAGGTAGTTTCATGATATGCGTCCAATATCCTGCAGAGAAAACATTGAAAACTGCCCAGAAAGCAGAAGGCCAACATGTATGGACAGTTTCTCAGGGCGTATTGTAGAAGTGCCACATATAAAACGACGTGGTAACTGAGGTTAACAGGAAATTTACATGGATTTAAAACATCTAAGTACTCACAAATAAACACACTGTGATTTAAAAAAAAAATGTCTCATGGGAAATTCTATCTGAGGAAATCAGTAATAACAGTTTTGAGCATGATTTCTTACTAAATGCTAAAAGCATTTTCAAACTAATAAATTTTGGCCACACCTATTATAGTTTCAGTTCTCAAGAGATAAAGGCAGGAATATCCCAAAGCTGAGATCAGCCTCAGCAATAAAGTAAGAGCCTATTCTCAAAAGCACAGGGGAAAAAAAAGGTTAGCTTACGAGAAATTGGTAGAAACAGCTAATAATCGGCCTAAGCAAGTAGGTCAGTTGGTAAGGTGCTTGCTTCACAAGCATGGGGTGCCAGTCTCAAAAGTCCATGCATGCAATTCCAAGGATGATCCATGAGACTCACTGGCCAGTCAACCTTGCCTTTGCCTAATTGGTGAGCTCCAGGCCAATCAAAGGCCCTCTCCGAAAAGAGATGATTGGCAATCCTAAGGATGACACCTCATCATCCTCATCTCCACATGCATGCACACCTGGATACAGATGCATACACACCTGGATATAGATGCATGCACACCTGGATACAGATGCATACACACCTGGATATAGATGCATACACACCTGGATACAGATGCATACACACACTCATTTAAAAAAAATTTTATTTTTAAAGTCAGAAATGTGCATAGTTTACATGAGCTTTAAAAATGTTTTAAATTTGAAGTTTTTCCATAAAAATATTAATAAAAAATAAAATTATAAAATTGTTCGTAAAATAAATGACATAAATTAATCTATAAAAGTATTTTTCTTCTATTTACTAAATTTAATTACATGTCCAGATCTTGGTGTAGGTCATACCTGAAGTATCCTGAATGAAGGTGTTAGCCCTGTAATTTACTATCTTGTAGACATGATTCATTTCAGATTAAAAATATATATAAACCATAAACTAAAGTTAAAGCTAAATGGTTTAAAATAAAATGCTTGTTAGCAAAAATTACTAATATTAAAATTTGTACAATTACAAAATAAAACTCCAATCTGTTTAAGTGATTAAGTATTTTAAGTATTTTAATTTTGCCAAATACTCTATATTTTATGCTAAAAGTACCAGTTTACATAGCTGCTGTTGTGTTTTTAAGAACTCCAAATACCACAAACTTTTATGGAAAATGGAAACAGAACAGAATGTATAATAAAGACCATCTGAGTACTTAAAGAAGGCAATAATAAGGTCATATATACTCGCAATGTCTTAGTTTAAGTCCCTTGTATTAAAAAAAGAAGCACAGTAACACATACACACAACACAGGGGGACTGGAGGACTGTGAGTCCATGCAAAGGTTTTCCATGACACTGTTCATCAAGACCCTCTATATAGGCTATGACCTAGAGGTTAAGGCCCAAAGCCTGTGGGAGAGAATGTAGGAAAGCAGATGATTCTGGTCTTGGAATGCCTGCCTTCTAGTTCAGTTCAAATTCCATCGTCTGTTTTTATCAACCATCGCATCACACTTTTGTACAAGTACTAATTACTCAGTAGTTTACCACAAAGTATATCTACACACTCACAAAGGCTGCTGTGCCACACACACGGCCCACTGCTTTTGCACTTACACTTGAAATAATTATGTGCTTTCTCCTGAAAATATTTCCCTTTTCACCTTCAAAATAACTGCAATCACTTCACTTTTTCCTCCCAACCTAACTTGTGTTAAGCAGTCATGGATTCAGGCTGAACAATCTAGCAGTGCTACCATAATACCATGAACTGGGACAGAGTGCAAAGGAGAACAGAATCGGGCGAGTGGGCAGCTTACACTCACGAGATAACAGGCTCAATGACACAAAAGATAGCTAACACTTTTATTCCGAGATCCTGGCAGGACAACTTTGATAAACAGTCTGGACTTGTCTAAAACAATAGCTAATAGCTAGTTCTCCAGATTATGATGCTATTTATAAAATATTCTCATATTAATCGGCCTATATAGTCTTTGTAAAAATCAGTTCATGTTGGTAAATTACTTGAGAAAGTACCTTAGCTACAGATTACACAGCTCCGCTAACTTAACTTATAAAATCTCAAAATGAAGTCAAACTTTGGATCTATAAAAAAAAAAACTCCTCATATATAAGGATTGAGGCTTTTATGTCCTTATATAATAATCCTCATGATCTGGTATCAGTATACATTCAAATTCAGTCTGCAGAAAGATAGACTGCATTTTTAAATCATAAAGATCTTGAAGATAATTTGTAGAATACAATCAATAGTAAAATTTAGAATAAAAATACTATACTGTTTTTTTTTATAAAGGTAAAAAGAAAAAAAACAATTAAAACAGGAGCCATTCAGAGATATATCGTAAAACAGATCGGATTTCATAATAAACATTTACTAGAAGACTTCCTAAGACATGAAATATAAAGCTGAATGTTAAACATACGAGTTTGTATTTTAATTACAGATAATTCTGAAAAGACAGTCTATGTTTAGTTTGACTGATGTTTAAAGTCAGGTGCTCTTGGATGCATAATTAATTCATTGTAATCAAAACCAATTTTTTATGATTTCAATCTTTTAAATTTAAAAATAGATTCAGAATTTAAGTCAAGAGAAATTTAAAATCTGAATTGCTTTAATAATCTGTGGTATATGCTTATATGGCATAACTGAAAATCAAATGATCACTCATTCATAATGTAAATACTACACTCCTAGCCAGGACCCTGAGAAGCACACACTGTGCAGCCTACCTGGTCTATTCTGGATGTTCCGGCTGCAGTGCACCAACTATCTTGGAGTGAATCTGAGCCCCAAGCTGGCAACTGCAAACTAGATCTCACCTTCAATAGCATAGAAGTTTGCATCAGAAATGAGCAATTCTCTTCCCATCCCACCCAAGAAAAACCAAAAAACAACAACCAAAAAGCAAAAATAGAAATGAAAACAACAAAACTCTTTCTATCTCAAACCTTTGATCCGTCCTCTAAAGGTTTTGAGGAAAATTAAACCTCATTCTCAAGAGTCACAAAATATTACATAGGCCTGGAAAAATTATCTCCATTAGGCCATATTCAATGGGGAAAATTACATACATACATATATGTGTATATATTTATAGTCACTGAACCAGTGGAGGCAATTTGAATTAGATTCAAAGAGCCTTAATATTATTGTGGCACAATCATAGCTATATTAAAAAAACATTCTAATATGTAAACAGCATTATAGAAAAACCTATGTACAACTACAGTTACAGAATGTTTTTGGCTTATATTATCAAAAAGACAAATTTTGGTTGTCTACTGAAAAGTAACTAATTTAGGCATTTTTAAGGAACTGCCACTTAAAGGCTTTAATCTGTATGGAAGAAACATTTTTTAAACGTTTGGAAGCTTATTTCCATCCCTGTGTGTTTACAGAGAAGCTCTTACAGAGAATCTCTGTTCTTTCTGTGTGTTTTACCCTTTAATAATTAAATGATATGCTTACGTTTTGTTGATTTTTAATTCTGGTAATCTGCCTATACTACCACTGCTGCCTCTCCCTCCCCACTGGCTACTTTGAAGAATAAGCATTAGAAATAAGGACACTTACATACCATTCTTACCTGTAAGGGTAAGAGTGTGTTACTATTGTTGTCTGTCCTGAACACATTATCTTCAATCCAAGATTTTGGAGTCAGTGATGGAGTAGAGCGGGTAAATTTCGGTGGTGCTATAACATTACCAGAGAATGGTTTCTTCAGTGGAGATATCTGATTCATAGTCCCTGGAATTGCCATGTTTCCGCTTCGCCGGTGATCTCTGCCATGCATCGCTCCCCAGGACATGCTGGCAGTGCCCCAACCACTGCTCTGATGGTTGCTCCAAGGAGACTGTTTCAGAAGAGGCTGAGGAAAACACGTCTATTTAAACCACAGGCCTTACAGAGCTTATAGTTCAAATTCAAATTGTAGAACCAAGCTAGGTATTTAAAATGACCATCAGAAAATGAAACACAAACGCTAACAGAGTATTGCCTGAGCTGCTTATAAAAGAATACCTTGGAATCTTCCTATTTCAATCCTATTTACTTAGTGTTAGGGAAGTTTTCATTCTCCTATCTACTATACTTTAAACAGTGCTAAAATACTCTTTAAAATGACAGTTACTAAAATACTCTTTAAAGCTGAAGTTAACTTTAAAGAACCTGAAAGCAACCTCTCTTCTGCTAATTAAATTAGTATTAGTTAAATGGTCTTAATTAACTCAGCTATGGAAGCAAAATTGTTACATCTTATATTTCCCAAACAGCTTGGGCTACTCCCAAAAAAGGAAAAAAAAAAAAAAAAAAAAAAAAAAACCAGAGGTAACATTCGGCTTGAATTGAAGATGTCTTTAAGAAGAGGTCAGTACAGATAGAAATTAATTTTCTTGAATTGTTAATTCAACTTTTAAGGTATCTTATTTCGATCTTTCAACATTTTTTTTATTTCATTTAATTATCCTTAAGCAATTATCTGATGCTACCCATAGGTGGATCCACTGAGATATACAATAAACAACCACAGGCTTTGCTTACTCTTAATAATCTTAATGCACGTCTCTGTTAAGTTCATTGATGTTCAAAAGCAAAATTATATTCCAATCTAAAACCTACGGCAAGAAAAGTCATCAAAAATGGAAAATTCACAAAATACTATACCTTTTAAAAAAGGAAACTGTAAATTGCTAGTATTTCTACTGCCGATAAGCTAAAACTAGTAATCTTCTGTCAAGATTTAAACAATGGAAATATAGACCATGCCTAAAACTCAATAAGTAGAGTAATCATAAAATTAAACATTTTGCTTTTCTGAAAAAAAAAGTAAAACCTTGACAATCGATACCTACTACTACTACAGGATTCTAAGTGCTATAATCATGCGCATATATAGCCTGCGTTTCCTTCCACATAGTTGAAAAGCACAGCCAAGGAGTCACGGCAGAATTACTCCATGCACTAGGGCCTTATTTTACCTACTAAATGACTCACAGTTCAGAGTTCTTTTCCAGTGACCTAAAATCCAATATGAAAGCCCTGTGACTTCTGACACTCCAAGCTATGACCCATTTATTTTTGTTTATTGGCGCATATTGCAGTTAAATACGCATCACGACATACGTCCTGATAACGTTCTGTTTTGACTTTGAGATTTCAAAATTACCTATAAATTTCCGCGGCAAACTTCCAGTTAAAAATGAAGAGCCCGACACACAAAAGACAGTTGTTCAAGATCATATAAGCCATGGGAAATGGAGCATTACCCCAAAAGTATTTTCCTTCCTTATAGGTCACGCTCCCCATTCTTAGGGGAGAAAGCAGCGATTCAGCAAAACTGTTAACTTCTACATGGGTTAATTTCGATAAACTGTTATCTGATACTTTGGTTAATTTAAACAGCATTCACGTTTGAAAACTTTGGTCAACAGAAAAGTTTGAGAAGGACCGGTAAAAGTCAATTTTTGGTTCCATGACGATCCTTAACTCTGACATTAGATTCTGAATGACCACCATAATAAACGCTAACTCCATTAAATAACGACAAAATTCTCAACAACGAACTCAGGGGCCAACCAAATTACGCACTGAGCAGAAGTGGGGGGAGCAAAGCCAGAAAAGATCCTGAGTCAGAAGTCAGAAAGGGCACGGGGCTAGCGAAGACTTGGTTCTCCTGGGTGTCATTTCATAATGCCACATACCCCATGATCCCAGCACACACCCCATGCCCAGAAGTCTAGGAGGAAACACATCCATCCTAGATTCAAGGGTGCCTTGGCCTTTAAATCCACAAGGTGAGACCAAATACTAAAAAGAACGGGCTCCAAGAGCACCCAGCCCCGCGGCCGGCAGCCGCGCGCCTCCTGCCAGTCCTCCGCACCTGTGACCACCCCGGGTGCGGCTGCAGGTGCCTCCTGGGCTGGCTACACTCGGCAAGGGAACCGCGTCCGCTCTGGTCCCCTCGGGGCGCGCCGCCCCGGCCCGTCTCTCCGCCCGCCCGCCCGCCCTGGCTCCCCGCCCCGGCCCCGGTCCCGCCGCCGTGCCCCGGCGATGGGCGCTCGAGGGGGCGGCGGGCTCCTGTCCCCAGCGCCGCCCGCCGTACCTGATGGTGGTTGTACGAGTTCCTCTGCTGCAGGAAGGCGGCCGCGGCCGCCTGGTGCTGCTGCTGCAGCTGCGGGCTGACGGGCGATCTCCGGCTCTGGGGCTGCTGCGGCGCCGCCGGCGGCGGCTGCTGTTGAGGTAAATTCATGGCGGGCGGCGCGGGCACCGCGGGCGCCGAGAACGGGCCGCCGAAGCCGCCGCCGCCGCCGCCACCGGCCGGCACGCTGAGCCCCGCGCAGCCGTGCGGCGACACCGGCGAGAAACTCGGGAAGAAGGCCGGGTTTATGGACGACGGCAGCCCCGGGTAGAAGCCGTTCTCCGAATCCGGGCTGGGCGGCGGCATGGCGCTCAGAGAGCCGCCCGCGCCGCCGCCGCCGCCGCCACCGCCGCCCGGGGTGGCGGCCGACGAGCCCGGGGGCTGTGGTTGCGGCGGCTGCTGGGGCGGCTGCGGCGGCTGCTGGGGTGGCTGCTGCTGGGGCGCCGGCGGAGGCTGGGGAGGCGGCGGCGAAGCGGTCTGCACCGACCAGGGGGTGCCGAAACCGGGCAGCGGCGGCGGAGACGCGGAGCCGCCTCCCCCTCCGCCTCCGGGGGGTCCCCCGCCCGCGCCGCCGCCCGGGTGCGGCAGGTCCGGGCTCTGCAGGCTGCTGAAGGCGCTGGTGCCGAGCGCCGCGCCGGGCAGGAGGGTGCTGGGGCTGTTGAGCAGAGGGTGGTTGGGCGACTCCATGGAGCCCGGCGCGGGGTTCACCGGCGTCGTCGAGGGGGGCAAGCCCGCATTGGGGGGCTCGGCGGCGCTGCCCTCGCCCGCGGCCGGGGTCTGGCGAGGGCTTCCCGCGCCTCCGTGGCGGCGCCGCGGGGCTGCGGGTGGCGAGGGTGGGAGCTGCTGCGGGAGCGGGGGCAGGTCGGCCGGGCGCTGCCGCGGGGCGAAGTCCTGCGGCGGGAGGTGCTGCGTGTGCGGGAGGCTGAACGGCTGCTGCGGGCGCTGAGTGAGAGTCACCGACTGCAGGAGCGGCCCGGGCGGTGGTGGTGGCGGTGGCGGTGGCGGCGGCGGCGGCGGCGTCGGCGGCGGCGAGCTGAAGCGACCGGGGCAGTGGAGCGACTGTGGCGGCGGCTTGGCGTCCGGAGGGTGGGGACGGTGTGGCGGGCTCAACTCTTTCCTCTTCTGGCTGCTCAGCTGCTGCTGCTGCCGCTTACTGAAGTCCTGTGGGGAGGAGGTGCGGCAGCAGCAGCAGGAGGAGGCGGAGGAGGAGGAGGGGTGGTGCAGACTCGGTTTGAAGTCCTGGGAGGGGAGGAGGTGGGTCACACCCGCGTTCGTGCCGCCGCCGGGGTGGTGGCTGGGGAGCTGCTCCGCGGCCGCCGCCCCCGAGAGTGGCCTGGCCGGCTGCTGTGTCAGCCCCAGCAGCAGCTCATCCTGCACGGCCTGTTGATGCGCCACGAGCGGGGAGGAAGAGGAAGCTGCGGCCGAACTGGCCGCGCCGCCGCCCGAGGGGATGGAGAAGGGGGAGGCGGCCTCCGCGAAGCCGGTGACAGGCAACGGCGGCGGCGACAGCGGGCCGAAGGGCGTGGCGGGCGGCCCGGCGGCGAAGGGCCGGTAGGAGCCGCCGCCGGGCGAGGATCGGGGGCTGCCGCTGCGTAGCAAGGCAGTGTGCAGCACCCCGAACCCGAAGTCCCGCATTTATCAGGCCGGCGGCCGCGGCAGGAGACGCACCCCGTCCCCTGCCCCGCCTAGGAAGCCCCGGGAGCCGTGGCGGCGAGGCCGTGGTGGAAAGAGGGGGTCAGTGGGAAAGGGACACTGTGACTGAGTCGGGGCACCGACTTGGGCCCCGCTGCCCCTCGCGGAGGCCACCGACGCCTCCCGGAACCGGCTCCGGCACCGCCGCTTGCTGCCTCGGCCGCCGCCGCCCTCGCCGCTTAAGAAACCCGGAACGTACGTCACTAGCAACCTCACAATGGCCCCGCCTCCCGGCGCGCGCCCTGGCACGCGCGAGCGCGCCGCCGCCGCCGCCGCCGCCGCCGCCGCCGGCCCCGCCCCGCCCCTCATTAGCATGCGTTGTAGAGGCCTCTGCGTTGGTGCGGGCGCGCGCGCGGGCGGGCGGGGGCGCGCAGCGCGTCCCTCGAGCCTGGAGCTTGCGGGAGGGTGGAATGGAGAAAAGGCCGGTTGAAGTTGGAGTGAGAGGCGGCTCCTCCGGGCTCGGGGCTGGGGGGGGGGGGTGCGCGTGCGCACGAAGGCGAGCACGCGCGGGCGTTGCGGACGGTTCCTGGGCAACCGCCCCTCCTGCCTCGGCGGCTCGCGCCCCCCCTCCCAACAGGTTCCGCCCCTTCCCAGCCCTTGGGGTCACGTGAGGACTGTGGTCCGGGACCTGCTCTTTGGACTAAGGGGCCGGGATGTAGTAATCTGGAAAGGTCCGGTGCTCCCTTCCTGGACGACCCGGACGAGCTGTCACTGACCCACCCGGGAAGCGCTGCGGGAAGGCTCTTGCTGCCCCGCGCCCAGGGTAAACCGCGAAGCACGAGAGCCGTGTGTTGCAAACGTGTTCACTTCTGCAAGGGAACAAAGTCTGGGGCTGGCTTTGCACACACGCCTGCCCTGAGTAGGTTTGGAGGCCAGTTACCAATGTGCCTGCAGCATGCCTTGGGTGCGCTGCCACTGCGTCCCGGGTGTCACTGCGGGACTCCTCCTCTACAGATTCATTCTGGTGTTCCTCCTTCCTTCCTCGGGACACTCTAATCAGAACATTTCCGAAGCTTTATTAATTTCCAAGGGAGAAATTCTCATGGGGGGGGGGGGTGTGACTCAGCACCGGACTTGTTGAGACTTGCAAAATCCAACAGAAAAGAGCTTTCCCTATAGAGTTCCGAGGATCACTGGAAGGGAACTTAATCCTGTGTATTTCCTTCCCGCAGGCACATTTTACACAGAAAAAAAGCACACTTAACTGTAGTTCGATGACGACCAATCCACACAATGTAATAAAGTAAGAATTGTATGTTCTTATTTTTCAATTTTTAGTTTTCTTGGTAGTTACAAAAGTGAAACTTCTGAATGAATTCCAGAAATACCAACTAATCTCAAGCGTATATAGAAGGTGGATTTAGAGTGGACTAATGTTATAATTTACCATCTCTTAGGATCAGGAGAAACTTCGTCTTTCTGATTCATTCTCTGTCAGTTAAATGTGCTTCCTCATCTTGTCTCACATGTATGTAACAAGTTGACAAAGCGTTGAAAAAATAAAATACTTAGAATATTTATGTGTGATATACAAATAAACTTTCCCCAAAACGTATTTTGTAGAATTCATAAATGCTTCAGAAATTAACCTGGTAAACAAAGTTGTTTGAAATTAATCTCAAGGTCCTATTTAACAACCAAGGTAAATATGAATCAGGAGAAATGCTTCCTTTAAATCACGACACGAGAAAACTAGCATATCTTAGAATTAAAAGTTTATCAGTAAATGGCAATGAGGCTCCTTCCTGTAATCCCAACGTTTGGGGGAATGGAACAGAGAACCGAGAGGTCAAGGCAAATTCCAGGCCAGTCTGTCAAAAACTTTCCCCCCAAAACTCTATTTCTAACTCATCTATTGAAAGATTTAAATAATATATTTTACAGGGATAAAGTATAAAGTAAGCGACTAAGACCAATGAAGTCTTAAGAACAGATATTTTTCTTTAAGTAAAACTCTATTTGATTGGGGAGGGTGATGTCTTCAAAGAAAACATGGGCATCCCTTAGCGCAGTCCTCTAAGAGCAGAGAATACTAACAAATTCTGTATGGTGCCTTTCTGCACCAGGGTTTGAACACAAGACTTAGAGCTAAGTGCAGCGGTCTGTATAAAAGGACCGAAGTCCTCTGAATGGACAAGGGCCATCAAGCTCATTATTATTCATGAGATCAAATTTCATTTTCGGTACAACAAATTAGGTAAGGACCTGTGGTCTGGCAAAAGGTTCCAAACTCAGTCTGTATGAGTCTACGTTATGATCTAGAAAGGTTTCCTGGAGTGTTTGGTGGGGGGGAGGGCGAGGGCGGGGAGCTGGGGTATATGAGGACCTGCGATCTTCCAGCAGGTTCCAACCCCAGATAGTATGAGTCCATATTATGATCTTGTTTTCATCTGAAAATACATTTACTTTATGACCATCAATTAAGTGGGCAGATTCAGACTAAGATCAGATGTTGTAAGAGACCATCCATCATCTTATGGATGTATATGACTCCTCACTGTTAGCTAAATATAATTTTCACTTCTTGGTATCTCAGACGTATGTTAATCAAAATAAACAGTTCATTCATTCTCTCCCACACTTCTGGGCAAGTGCTAAAAAGTATATTTTTGCTTCCACTTTATATGCACTCAAGCCCACATATGTTCGAGGAGCTAAAGCTTTTATTAAGCAATCCTTAATCTTGGTAGGTGTGAACTCCCTTTTAGCTTAAATTTATCTAAATGACCTCAAATCACAAATCTTAAATCTTGAGACAGAATCTGAAAGTCACAGTCCTAAGGTATCATACTTTGCTGCTCTAACTTAAAACCTCTTATCACACCTTCTCGCCTAGCCTTTTACCTTCAGCTGCTGGCCCGACTGCTTAATTCACTGGGAAATGAAAGCAGAGGAGATCCAGTCACTCTGCCTCTGTCCCTGAACACTGGCCTTTCTCTCTTGCTACAATGTCTATTTACCCACTAGGGGCGGACCCTCCACTGGCACATCTACCCACATCTATTGAGGTTCTAGTTCTCCCTTACTTGTACCATCATCCCTCTCCTCTCTTTGAAACAGTCCCAGGTGCACAAACACTAGTCACCACTTCCCATCTTTGAAAAACAAAACCCAAGTTCTTGACTCTTGGTTCTTTCTGTTTAGCTACCTCTTTCTCTTTCTGCTTTACTGACCAGAACAAATACCTATTTGACAATCTAAGTAAATGTCTCAAAGACGTCTCAAATTGTTGCTCCATTTGCTAAACTCAGAAACCTTGAAGTCAACCTTGATATCCATATTTGTAACATGTCCAGGCCATCAGAACATATTGCTTCTCCTGTAATGATTCTTGGCACACAGTAGCCCCCACGTGGCAAACCCAACATGGCAGCCACAGAAGACACCAAGTACGGAGGGCACACCCCTAGGCGTGGCTATGTAAATCTATGCCCACCCACTAGCTTGAAAAGAGCTGTCACGAGGTGATTTTGTTCTCTCCTCTCTCCCTCCCTCCCTCCCTCACTCCCTCCCTCCCACTCTCCCTCCCTTTCTCTCTCCTTTCTCTCTTCCCCTCTCTCATTTTCTCTTATCTACTCCCCTGAATAAACTCTCATATGGCATCTGGTAGAGTGTAGATCTACCTCTAACACTTGTAAAACTAACATCTCCAACTTTGAAGTTATAGTCAGAGTCCAGTCACTTAGCAGCACTCCAACCACAAAGCAATGTGGTCCAGGCCAACATTCTCTCTCCCCTAGATTGTTTTGTAAATCCCCATTTGGAAGTATGTGATGTAGTGAGCTCAGGTGTGTAATATTCTCATCTCTATAATCCATTCTAAACATAATCACAATGCCCTTTTCAAATTGGAAGCCATATAAATACCTGTTATTAAATATGCTTTTTCAGAAGAAAGGAACGGTTTTAACAACTAAAGTTTCATGATTGCCCTTACCTCCTCCTGTCCCACAACGGAGTGATTCATTCCAAACACGCCAGGCCAAGTCTGCTCAGCTCATTGCCTTTTCAATCTCCACTATCTGAAGCATCTATCCTCTGAATACCAACAGGCCCACTCCACATTGTTTTATAGCCTGTCTTTTGCTCACTTTAGGTCTCTGATCTTGATGACTAATCTTGTTTGTCAACTTGATTGGACCTAGAATCAATGAAGATAGAGACCTCTAGACAGGCCTATGAGAGTATTTTCTAGAAGGAGTAACTTAGGGGAAGACCTTTTACCAGAGTATGCAAAACCTGCTAGCAGTGCCCTAGATATGAAGAGTTCTGAAGGAAATGCAGGAAGGTTTTCACCTGCCTGCCTTGCTTGTGCATATATCTCGTCTGTTCCTGCCACTGCTGTGTGTCTATCACTGACACTGGAACCCAGCTTCTTCAGCCTTCCCACAAACACAGAAGAGTAACAACTCTCCAGAAATCCTCCAAGCCTTCAGGAACCCCATTAGACCTGCTGAGGCATGCTGAGGCATCATCTTCTGTCCCAAATAGTTAGCTTCTAGGTTTCTCGGCATCTCAAGCAGAAACAACCATTAATGAACTACCTTTCTTTTATGGTAAGCCAATCTAATCATCCCCTTTGTAATCTATATTTGCTCTATCCTTTCTGTGCCTCTAGAGAATTCAGTCTACTGCTCGCATTTCTCAGCACTACCCACTTACCCCTCTACTTCAGGCTCCATGTTGCTCATAGGCTATGCGATTTATATTTCCTACCTGACAAAGTACTTACAAACATACATTTCTGACCTTCAAATTAGACCTGAAGCCCAGAGGGAAAATACATTATCAGTTGTGTTTACTGTGGCATCCTTAGCCCCTAAAACAAGGACTGAAACACAGGAGATGCACAGAAGTTTTCAAGTACATGCACTGAATGAAGGGTCTCTTGTATTAATGAAGAACCATGTAAGAAATAACAGCAGTAAGTAGATAGTAGAATATATATTTGTCAATTCTCATTTGCTAGCAGGAGATTCCCAGATGCCACATTAATGCTACTTAGGATCCAAAAGCAAGACAAGATAATTCTAGGCATCAGTAGGATCAAGAAAAAAAAAATAGATGAGGAATCCCAGTATTTTAAGCAGAAAAAGGATAGCCCTGAATCCCAGGAGTGTGTAGCTGGAACATCAGCCTCCAGTAGCAGGAATATTGAGAAACTGAGCAAAGAGAGGAGTTGGAAGCAGTTCCCAGACACCAAGAGCCAATTCAGGAAGAATGACGCAGGCCAACTCAGTGCCTTGCCTCCCAGCTGCTTGTCTCATTAGAAGGGTGTCCTGCTGCCCACTAGAGTGAGATGATGCCAAGGTTTTAGATGGAATTTCTGCTTTGGGGTTAAGGAGGGAGAAAGTGTAAGTTAAGATCCAGCCTGACCTCAGACAGCTTCTGCTCTTCTGATGATACAGTCTCCAGACCTGCTTTCTCCTACTTTAGTATCTGATCTCATCTTACATTGTAACTCTTACTCTAATGTCTGCTGTGTCCGCCATTTTCTCTGGAAATCCTTTCAGGGAGGAATTCCTTAGTCCTTTGCTTACTTTTGCATACTCTTTCCAAGTGCACTCATCAATACGCATGCTTTAAAATATCATTACGTGCTAATATTTCCCAAATCTGTTTAGCCTTGAGGTTAAAGTCGTATTTTCATCCTCCTATTTTGAGTTTACTAACTTAGTTTACTGTGATGAACGTGTTCTGAGACATGGCAATGCAATGCGTGTCCATGCCTACACTAACATCTTCCCTCAAATCTGCTTCTCTCCTTTTGCTCCTGGTCCGGGTGTCATCATGCTGCCCGTTTCACAAGATGGAAAAACGTGTCGTTCTCTTCTGTCCCCACCTCCTCTCTCACCCTCGAGGTCGGTTCTACTGCAGACATGTTTCTCAGACAAGGCTTCTCTCAGTTCACCTCTTCTCCTTGCCTTCACCCTTTCCCCTTTCCTGCCATTTCCTCTCCTTAATCATTTCCCGTTTAGAAAAATAGTTACAGTCCTGCCAGATTGTCCTTGTCAGTAATGACCTATCCAGAGATCTGAGCAACATGTACTACTTAAGCCTTTGTGAGTCTACCCAGTAGTGGAGTGGAGCACTCAGAATATCTTTACCATTCAGCATCTTTACTCTTTCCTGCCTCTGTGAGTCCAATGTGCCCTACAGCTCTGCTTTTACACATGTTGGTACTCTCTGAAACAACTCTTGACACAGCTAACACCGTCTTACCTTCCTGGACCAGCCCAGATGCCTTACTCCTCATCGAATTCCTGTGCTAGGGTTGAGCCCTTTTCTATGTTCTCACGCTGTGTAACAATTCTTTTACTCTTTTCTTTGCACTTGGCTAAGATCAAGTGTACAACTCCAGTTATTTTTCTAATAGCTGTCACATGGACACAGCTGCATTTCCCTCACTTGTCACAGCCCCTGAATCTCAAGTCCTTGCTGGTTAGTAATTGCCTAATGAGTGCTAAGGAAGGAAGGGTGAAAGTAACAAGAACAGGTGAGAAGAATCCCCATGGACACTTTGAGAATGATGCGCCATTCTGTGGAGAACTGCAGCACCTACGTCTAACGAAGGAAAACAGAATGTAGAACAGGCCATCCAAGCAAGAACAACATAGATTAATAGTATATATTTAGTTGCTGATTCAAGCCAAATGCTCTGTTCGAATCATTGTACTATCCAAATCTAAGCTCACTGACGGAAGAACATGTTCAATCTTTTCCCACATGAGAAAGTGTAGTTCCCAAGCGATGTAAGATCTTTTAAGGGAAATTTGTCATTCGGCTGTGATCCTCATACGCAGGAAACGGACCTTTACCCCCGGCACCATCTGCGTGGCCCTAACTACATCCTCTTTCATAACTAGTAACCCGCTTGCTATTATCTTCTCTCTTTAGGGAAGGCCTTGTCAGCTGGCTTAGGTTGTAAGTAGCTGAGGTAGTGGCCATGTCTTACACGCTCCCTTGTTTTCATTCATTTTTGTGTTCAGAAACTATCGATGGGGTTTGGTCAAGTTCCCACTGAACAGCAGATGTTCTAGGTATGGCCTCTCTCTCCCGACTACTCTCTAGGCCCAGAAGTTATGCTCAGGAATAGAACTGAAATCACATGCATCAATCTGTTTGTAGTCACAGAGATTGTATATAAAAGTTGTCATTGATAAGAATTATGGTAATTTCCATCCCTAACTGTATACATAGAGTCATAAACAGTGAGATTCTAGACTGAAACTGGCCCTGCTTGATGCAACGCAGTCCTGTTTGGCTAGCCACGGGTGGAGTCCATGGTGAATACAGAATACTGAGGCCAACAGAAGTCTTCGGGAAGGCAGAACACACCCAGTTATATATCACAACCCTAACCTAATTAAAAGTGATTTGGATCTTTGTTTCCTTTTCTTGTGTGTGTGTGTGTGTGTGTGTGTGTGTGTGTGTGTGTGTGTGTGTGTGTAGGAATCAAACCCAGGGCCATGGGAAGAATTAGCTCTTCCACTGAGGTATATTCCCCATTACCCTAAGGATCTGAACTCAGAATGTTGGAGAGAGAGCCATGCCAAATAGCCATTGCAGCGTTATTTACAACGCTAAGTCAGGGAAGCATCTCAGGTGTTCACCAATGGACAAATAGATGAAGAGGGAAAAAAATGTAACTATGTAAACACAGTGAATGCTCTCCAGCCTTCAGAAGAGATTATTCCAGGTGAGATAAGCAGGGCCAGACACCACATGTCCTCAACTGTACACAGAACTGAAGCCAGTTGAACTCACGAAAGCAGGGTGCAGGATGGTGGCTGCAGGAGGTTAGTTGCTAGGGGAGGGTGAGGAGCTGATGTCAAGCATGAGAGTCACACTTAAACGTGAAATGAGCAATTAAGGGGACTGCCGCATTAATCATCTGACTCATTCTGCTGTGCCAGTCTCCTCCAGGTGATGAGAACACCTGTAACAAACCCCTGAAGGGAGGAAGGGCTTATTTGACTCATGTTTTCAGACAGTTCAGCCCGTAGTCACTGGCCCCATGTGCTTGGGCAGAGCATATCATGATGGCATGAGTATGTGGTGAGGAGGTCCTTTTCAGTTCTCAACGGGTAAGAAGAGAAAGGAGGGCATACTGCCATTCAGCTGTTATTATCTCGTTATTCTGGGCTCCCAGCTTGTGTGGGGGGATGCCATCCACATTCAGAGTGGGTCTTTTTTTTAAAATTTTTTTTAAACCTTTGATTAATCTTTTCTGGAAATAACCTCACAGAAATACCCAAAGGTATGCCCCCTCTCTCAGATAAATCTAAATCCAGTCAACGTGACAATGATTAGCTAATTGTAATAACAACACTATGTGTCCATAAATATTACACGATTATAATTATAAAATAACAAATGATTTCAAAATATTGAAAGAAGAAATAATAGTTATTTCTACTATGAAACGAAGGTAGAAAGAACAACCCTTCAAGCCTTTACACTGACACCCGACTTCAGAATGGTTGGCGCCGGTGACTTTAGAGATAAAGCATTTTATTTTCAAAAATGTGCATCCCACAACAGCTCAGAGATAGTCATTAAATGCACCTTTCTGTTTCTTTCTTGTCTTACTAAAAGAATGAACCCTGGCAGCATCTATTAAATACATTTCACTTTGTTCTTATTTCTCCCTACATTCTGCAAAGCATTCTCCTCCAACTGTTAGATTATTCTATGCAAAGAAAGTAAGGGTTCATTTTTACTAAATGCTCAATATTTAGGCTTTATATGGATGAAAAGTATTGCATCTATTAGATCTGATGCTAATATTTGAAAGAACCCAGAAGACGGAAATTTTTAACTTTGTTTTGGCATCTATGAATACTCAATGTAAAAGAAACCCATAAAATGTGTTTAGCAGAGGGCATTGCTCCCTGGCATTTGTACAAAGATTGATTATACACAGTGGAGAGAAAACATTCTGAGCAAAGAGTGATGTTGAACTTTGTCCTGACAAGTGGGCATCCTCATCACTCTCAACTGAATTTTACTGTCCACTTCTTCTATGGAATCCTAGAGGGGCCTTCAATAATTTAAGAAAGTTTCTGTGTGGGACCCAAACCATTTATGTGTGAATCATTCTAAATTTGAAGAATATTACCCATAACAATAAGAAATGTCTTGTTTTTAATAGAAAAGCATAACAGCAAACTAATATATAGAAAATATTTTAAATGTTTTCATAATGACATAAATTATATACAGGAACATTCTGATGTTTCTGCATTCCATGTTTAGCATATAGCCAAAGCAGTTTTGTGACAGGTCCAGTAGGATGTGGAGCCAGGGATATGACTCTAGTGCCCCTTATAACTTTGGTAGTAAACTGTGAACCTCAGGGTTGTCATTGGTGAGGACAGTGACAACCTCAACTTTAAAATGGGGATGATTATGAACAAAGTAGAGAATGGTCTACAGTGTTGGACACAGTCTAAATGTTCACATAAGCAACCCAGTGAAAACACCTGCATCAGGTATCATCTGTTGTGTAGTGTATGGAAAAGTATGGGCTAGAAAGGCAGCTCAATGAAGAAAGTGGTGGGACACTGAAAAATGAAATGAAAAATGAAAATAAGTCACTGAGTGGTATACAAATGGATGGCAGTCTCGGCAGCCGTGTGCCTATCTGCCTAACTGAAAGCAGTAGAAAGATAAATCCCAATGAAGAATCCAACAAAAGAACACTAAGTACTGCTGATATTTAAAAAAAATGAAGAAAAGCAATTCTGAAAGTTAAACATATCCAGGGAGTGCTTATTCTGTGCGAGTGAGATATATATGTGGGAGATTATGTTGTTACATCGTAAATAATTGTCCTGCCCACTGGTTTAATAAAAAGTTGTCCCTCAGCAGGTCTGTGGGCCTAGACCTTGAGGTTAGGCCCGAAAGTCCGGGCCAGAAACCTCATACTACAAATGGCAGCCCAACGTGGGTAAAATATACCCACATAAAGCCATAGAAAGCTTAAAAAACAGACTAGAGCACAGGAACTGAAGCCCAAAGCAACTTCTGAGTTGTGTCTCTGAAGTGGCCTGCAGTAAAGAGACTGAGTGGTATATGGGATTAAATTATAAAATGGTGTGTTTGCTACATGCAATTTAAGGCGAACAAAGGACAGTTCCTGAGTCTAGATGTAAGCCAAGAGCTCTGCATGGTGAATTTAAGGTTTCTATTAATAAGGACAAAAAGAGAATAGAGCCAAAGATGGCTTCTCAGTGTTAATGTTTTCTTGGATCAGCTCTGTGTGCCAGAGGCAAAATGAGGCTTGATTTTTTGAAGAGAAGCTTCCTGATTCAGCCTTAGAAGCAAAACACTTGTGAGTTTTTTAAGAGGCCCTGCTGCCTAATACCTGAAATGGAGTTAATGAGCAGCCGATGGCAAAGCTTTACTTGGTGATTATATGGACCCTGAAATTCCCAGAGTACCTGGGCTAAAAAGATAAATTCTATGAAATTAGACTAGGAGCTGGGTGGAGCCATCCACCCATCCTACCAACCTCGAATCCTAGCAGATTAAAGGTGTGTTCAGAAACAAAAAGAAATAGAAGAATCTGGGTGGAGTAAATCGCCCTGGAGTTCTTTTTGTTTTAAAAAGAGAATAGGGGATATGTGGGAAATTATGTTGTTACATTGTAAATAATTGTCCCACCCACTGGTTTAATAAAAAGCGCTGATTGGCCAAAGGCAGGCAGGAAGTGTGGGCGGGGCTACCAGACTAAGAAAACTCTGAGAACAGGAAGCACAGAGCACAATGCCAGAGAGAAGCCGGAAGAAGCAGAGGACAACTGTGCTGCTCTGAGAAAAGGTACCGAGCTGAATAGCTGAACAGGATAAGAGTCATGGGTTAGTTTAATGGTAAAGAGTTAGCAAATTATATGCCTGGGCCTTAGGCCAATCAGCCTAAAACTATTGGAAGCATCTGTGTGTCTCTGTGGGTCTGTCTCTGCGGGTCTAAACCTAGAGACTAGGCCCGAAAATGCGGGCCAGAAACCTCCTACTACATATATAAGT